>APFE030955167.1:431528-479430 GCA_000404065.3 Pinus taeda
TATTTTCAAAAACTAGTCGTTTAATATGGTCGTTACTTAATAATATTTGTTTTTAATATATTAATAAATTGATATTATAATTTAAACATTATTGTTCAAATATAGTCGTTACTTGAAATTATGTCTCTACATTGCTCTCTATTTAAGCCTTTTCCATGGTCTACCTCTTCATCTGGTCCTGATGATGAACCACACTTGTTAGTTTGAAACACGTCACCCAAAACATTCTCTCATGTGATTTCTATCGAAAGACTTTGTTTAATTCATTATGGATCACAAAAGCTTTAATACAGAAATATCCAAGCATTAACACATGATTTTGAATAAATAATGTTGAATCAGATCTATCACACCATTTGGAAGCCTTTTAGATACCAGTCTTACCATTGCATTCCTACTTATTCAATCAATAAAATCTTCATCTCATTTTCCTTCACAGTCATTTTTCTGCCTCGATTCATTAACTTTTAACCCAACAATAAAACCATTCAACTCCCCTAAAAAGTCGATTCATTCCATTTCCCTTTTCTATTTGTCAAATAGACCTTGATCCACGGCAAAAATTTTCATCCATAGTCCTTTAAAATTATTGCTTTATTCTCACTTAGATGATAGATGATTCATTAAGGCCTCCCTTCTAACAAGTCTTGGCCTATCGACATCAAGACATTATCTAGGTTCAAGTCTAGAGTCCTTATTAGTACCTTGTGGCTTGTATGCATTAATGACAAGTTCTCTCGTTGAAAATCATGGAAATACATCAATTTCCCTTTATCGTAATATCTTGCAAGTGGCTTGACATCAACTCATCTATTCACACTTCACAAGATGTACTTAGGTAACTTGGAACTCATTCATATTAATGGCTAGTTTGCCTTGCATTGGTTAACGACATTCATTAACTACTACTAATCCAATGACTTCTCTTCATGCTTGACAACAACACATTTATTCATATGACTAGAATTGTACCATCGGGTTTTGTAGCAGGTGAAGACTATATCATTTCAACATTTTCTAGCAGATACAACAGAATTAGAAGCAGAAATAAAGAATCCACTTTCACCACCTCATCCACCATTTATGCAACCAAGAAGCATATGAAATTCTACATTCTATTCCATGATCTAGCAGAAGCTACAACTTCTCTACATATGCACACTTTGTCCACTTCCTAGGTAAGTAAGGGTATTTTCTTTTCTATCTTTTAATCATATAATTCCTTAAATACTAAAATTATAATTTTTGGAAAATACTTCACCATATTTCCTTTCTCATTTGAAAAAATTGTAAACACCTTTAGTTGGAGGGAAGGGACATCCATTGATTATCATATCCATATCACTTCATTCATTTCATTTCATTTCATCCTAACATACTTGTCTTAATCATTATGATTGCATTAATGTTCAAAAGTTATGTGATTTGCAAGTAATACTAAATGATGAGCATATTATATCGTTGATTCAAAGATGCATTCTTAAATATGTTCAATGAATCTTGCTGCAGCAAAAAGAAACAAGGTATTGATACACAAGAACCAATACCAATTAAAATTTGGTTGTCACACAAGAACCAACCAAACATGTTGCAATTCAATGTATGACAAGGAATAATTTGCAAAAAGAAATGAAATTATCAAATGCAAAGTTTAAGGACAATTGATATAAGCCAAGCTCTTTCAAAAGAAAATCATGATTAAGCAATGCAATAGATTGCATGAGTACATGCAATAATGTCAGTTGGGGGATATGTAGAGCCTCCAAAATGTATTCAAAATATCATCCACTTTCACCTTTATCACCACCATTTCACTCACATGCCACAACTCCATGACCATATAATCTTTCATTAGCCTCCATTTTCATAATTATATGCGTTCTGTTTATGTTTTCCAAAAGCTAATGATTTCTAGTATTTTAAGTGAATTTATGGTTAAATCTTAGAAAATTACATATACTTAAAAGTGGATTGAGTTTCATGACATGTGTAGGTCATTTGGAAGCTTCCAAGGCACCCTTATGTGGCCTCCAATGATCAAATTCGAATTCCCTTCAAGATATAGAAGGAGACTTGGATAAAGGTCAAAGAGGATATGTGTCTCACTATTACCTATTTGAGTTGTAACTCTACGAGGATATGTGTCTCATTATTACCTATTTGAGTTGTAACTCTATGAGATTTTCTAGGGATCTAAGGAGAGAATAATGGACCTCCATTAATGAGGCAGCTTTTATGTCCTTGTATAAATAGGAAAGCCTTCTCCTTCAAAGGCATGTGTAAAGTTGGAGATACTCAGGTGTCCAAGTTAAGATTACTCATGAATGGAATTTAGATTTAACACCATGCTCATGAGTGATGTTCACCTCTTTCTGGTAATGCTTGTATTGGGAGCCTCTCAACTTGCCATCTCTCATGTTTTTGGATTGGCCACCTATAATGTGTGAGATTTATTGTTTTTTATAGATTAAGATTTATTATTTTTCATAGATTAAGATTTATTGCTTTCATATCTTTTCTTGTGTGAGAGGTTAAGAGTGATTGTTTTTATCTGTTTTCATATTTTTTCCTTTGTGATAGGTTAAGAATGATTGGTTTTTCTTTCATTTCATGTCATGTGGTTTTCATTATTCATTTCATAGGATCCTGATTTGATAATGCACACATGATCCCTTAGAGTATATTTCATTTCATGCAATTTCAATTCCTGGAAGTGTGGTAGATTAAAATTTCATTCCTGCAAGTGTGGTAGATTAAGATTTCAATTTCTGCAAGTGTGATAGATTAAGATTTGAATTCTACGTGTTGTATTATAATTGTGCTATAATTTCCTTTGAATTGATTGTTGAATTAGAATAAGTGAATTTGGTTTGTCGTTATTTGGTTTCGTAGTTAGATTGATCTAAATTGAAAGTTAATTTCTAGCATATACAGTGCACGCATGCTTTGCAAGTTTTACAAAACCATCAAGTTGACAATTAAATGATAGGTAATTAATTTGCCTCAACATTTTGGCGTCGTTGCCAAATAAGTGTGCATAGGAACTAGCTTCCAGCCTAGAGTTAATTTTTCAGTTTTTTCTGCATGATTAAAGCATGTAGATGCATAAATCATTTAGTTACATATATATATCGAGAAAGGATCTAGAATGCAAATTAAACATTCTTTGGAGCACAAAGACTACATTGGTAAATGGTATCGAAACGTGATTGCACCACGACATTCGTCCGTTCTTCAAGAGATATTTGTGGCAAATCTAAAGGTTAAACGATTTTTTATGTCCTCATGCACAATCAGGTACATTTTGCAAATTTGGATATGAACATTTTAGAAAGTCTAATCCATAAATGACTCCATTGGAAACATTCATATACTTAAAAAATAAAATATAAAACTCTTTCAAGTAGGATAAAATAGGAAAATAAAGTCAAGTTTGATTGCATTTTTACTTAGAATTTAGAATTTTTAGATTGTATATATTTTCTTGCATGATAAAAAGATAAAAATAAATAAAGAAATAAATCTATTTATTTTTGTAAGTCGTTACAAATCAACCAAAAACAAAACAACAAATAAAAAAAATATTAAAAACAAAATCACTTAAAAAATTAATAAAGACAAATAAGAAAAACTAAATAAATAAAAATACAAAACAAAACATTAAAAAATAAACAATAACAACAAATGCCACAACGCATAACTAAACAAATGACAAAATAAATGCATAAAAAATACAAAGAAAAACAAAAAATTAAACAATAAAAAAAACCACGCAAGGTTGAAAGCAACAAATGGATATATAAAATAAGGGTTGTGAAAATTAATGGAAAAAATAAGGCGTCAATGCAACCCGGTACATTGGAGGCTCTCGCAGTCTCTAATCTTTGCTCCGACTTCAGCCCCAAATCGAACCTGCAAATAAAGGTGCCATCCAACTTCCAGTACAATGATAAATGATGCTTGTATATTGTTTGCTTTGCAGGTTCATCTTGGTTGCTATGGAAGAGTTCTAATTGAAACAAATATTTGTGGCATAAAAAAGATTGACAAGTGCACCAAATGGTTGCTATGATTAAGGATCACAATAACTCAAATTTGCTATGTTTAGGTAAAGAAAAATCCTCAGAATCCCGATTTTGCTAGATTTCTCCCCACTGCAATTCCAACCTACAGTCCACTACTTGATACTGCAAGGTGAGCAGCAAAATCTATTTGATGTGTTGCACAATGTTTGAAGTGGTATAGACAAAGTTTGATGTACAAGGGATATTGATGGATCAAACACAATAAAACATTAACCATAGTAGATGTCTATGTTATCCTTTGTAAATCCTATTTGCAAAAACTTCAAGAAGCGAGCCCTCCTCTAACAAAACTCTTTTACACATGATTGCCCAATTTTTTCCTCTTTTCGATGACTTTGATGACAACTATCTGCATATGTGTTGTCTTGTGCACTGCAAATCTGTTGGTCGCCCAATGTTTGGTGCTAACTTTGGATCTTCTCCATATATGTGTGTTGATGTTGTTCATAATGTTGGAAGATATTATTGATTATGCTTCTTGATTTCAAACAACATAATCTCGGTCACGAAGTTTCAGATGCACTTCAGGATGAGGTGTGCTCGGGCTTCAATAAGGAGAGCGGCATTGATTTTGGAGACTCATATGGAGATCCCGGAAATAAGAGATCTCGGAAACAACAACAACATTCCCACACTAATAAAGAGAAATTTCCTTCCTTATGGAACAAATCTCGTGGGAAGCAAACTCACTAGGATATTCTAAGATGAAATTTATTTCTCTAGATTATTTGGTTGATGGGCTATTTGCATACTTTGAATAGTTTTTCAGTTGCTGAGTTTTGTTATGAAATTGGTACAAATTTTTGATGAATGAGACCATGAACCCAGAAATCCCGGGTGTAATAGTTGTAGAGGAAATGCATAGCATATTTAAAACGTCATTTTTAAAATGTGTTTTGTGTCCAAATGAAAACGAAACTCAAAAAAATAAAACATGGTTTTTTCTCAGAATGGGGTGAATTATGTTTATCGTGGGAGATTTCCTCCAAATTCATAACCATTTGAAAGATTTTTCGGATTATTTAAAGCCTTATTTGCCATATTTCGTGAAAAAGGGGGTTTTCAAATTTAATGCACAATTGCTTCAGTTGTAGCCATGATGGAAGTATGATCCAGATGCTTTTGTCATTGAAAACTATAACGGGGATAAAGGTGTGGTTGATGTCAATACAACATTTGCAATTCTTTTTGTAATGATTTCATCATGCTTTCTAATTCTCATATACAATTGTGATCTTTGATGCATCCGCCCAAATCTAAAAGAACAAATGAGTAGTGTTATTTGAGAAGCTTATACCCCATGTTTTGGAGCTTTTGATTTAAAGTATGACAATGAGTTGGGTTACAGTTCATCTGATTGTACATATGGTCGTTTTCGACTCATGATTCTTTGCTTATTTTTCTTTTTGAGATTCTTACTATCCAATTCATATGAAGAAGAAATATGTATTTTCATTTATATTTGTCAAGTTTTATTTTGATTTCGAGAGTCAACATTTAAAGAGTCCGCAATTTGTTTGTCAACGAAAATGTCCTTTTGTAATTATACAAAAAATTCTGGCACAAGCATTTCTATACATGATGATAATGTTTCTTTGAGTATCACAGTCAGAGCAATAAACGAGCCTACAACATCAAAAACTAGAAATATCTCTACCATTTCTCAGCCAAAGAAGATTTGTAAGGGAAATAAGTAGATCGGAAATACAGTTCCTTTTTAATAATAAAAAAATAAAAAATTGTTCAATACAATTTGCTCTCTTTCATTAATCATTTTCCAATAAATAATCAATAAAAAAAGTATGGTATTTGCTAGTTTTTCTAGACAACATATTTATTAATTCAAATATTGGATTGATTACTTGCATAGATGTGTACACCTATCAGGATTTTTAAATGCAAAAACTGCACAATTTTGCAGCTGATTTTTTTTTTTTTTTTTTTTTTTTTTGCAGCTCTATATTTAATTCAATGATTTATTTTGTGACAACGCATTCTAATCAAAATTCATGAGTAGCATACCATCTAATTTTCCTACTTCATCCTTCACATCAGCATCATGTTCCCACGCTACACTTAAGCATGACAATTTTCATTGTTTCACAAAAAATTCAAACAAGCATAACTTTCTCATAAGACATCGGTTTCCAATGATTCAAACGTCATCAGAAAGATCTCAATGATATCTACTCAATAAGAAAGCTTTAATTAAAATATGAAATAGTGAAATAATGAATAATGAATAAATTTCTGACAATACATGACAAGTAACCTAAGCCACTAGTTTTGAAATAGGTAAAATTCATTTGATTTTCTTTCATGAATTTGTTTTATTAGTACCAATTATCAGTTTTTTGTTGTTGTAAATTTCATAGATAGAGAGCTTGATCACATTGCTCTTTTTATAATCTTACATTTCATTGTAGAAAAAGTACTAAGTTTTTGCAAGTTACGGGGAGATAAACAGATGGACACAAACAAACAATGTTTTTCAAAGACTGCATTTCTTTCAAAATAACATGATCAGAGCAACATCAAATATGAAATATCCAAGCATTAGCACATGATTTTGGATAAAAAATGTCAAATAAGATCCATCACCCCATTTAGAAGCCTTTCATATACTAGTCTTACCATTGCATTCCTACTTATTTAGTCAATAAAATCTTCATCTCGTTTTCCTTCACAATCATTTTCCTGCCTTGCTTTTACTAACCTTTAACCCAACAATAAAACCATCCAGCTCCCCTACAAAGTTGATTCACTCCATTTCCATTTTCACTTTGTCAAATAAACCTTGATTCACTTCAAAATGTTTCATCCATAGTCCTTCAAAATTATTATTTTATGCTTGCCTTAGATGATGGAGGATTCATTAAGGCCTCCCTTCTAACAAGTCTTGGCCTATCAACATCAACAAATTATCTAGGTTCAAGTCTAGAGTCCTTATTAGTACCTTGAGGCTTGTATGCATTAATTACAAGTCCCCTTGCTGAAAATCATGGGAATACATCAATGTTTCTTGATCGTTATATCTTGCAAGTGGCTCGACATCAACTCATCTATTCACACTTCACAAGATGTACTTAGGTAACTTGGCACTCGTTGACATTAATGGCTAGTTTGTCTCACATTGGTTAACGAAATCCATTAATGGCCAATAATCCAATGACTTCTCTTCATGCTTGACAAAAACACATTTATTCGCATGACTAGAATTGTACCATCAGGTTTTGTAGCAGGTGAAGACTATATCATTTCAACATTTTGTAGCGGATACAATAGATTTAGCAACAGAAATAAAGAATCCACTTTCACCACCTCATCCACCATTTATGCAACCAAGAAGCAGATAATATTCTACATTCTATTCCATGATCCAGCATCAGCTACAACTTCTCTACATATGCATAGTTTGTCCACTTCCTAGGTAAGTAAGGGTATTTTCTTTTCTAGCTTTTAATCATAGAATTCCTTAAATACTAAAATTATAATTTTTGGAAAATACTTCACCATATTTCCTTTCTCATTTGAAAAAAATCGTAAACACCTTTAGTTGGGGGGGTAAGGGACATCCATTTATTATCACATCCATATCACTTCATTTCATCCTAACATACTTGTCCTAACCATTATGATTGCATTATGGTTCAAATTTTATGTGAGCAAATAAAGACTAAATTATGAGCATATTATATGGCTGATTCAAAGATGCATTCTTAAATATGTTTAATGAATCTTGTTGTAACAAAAAGAAACAAGGTATTAATACACAAGAACCAATACCAATTAAAATTTGGTTTTCACACAAGAACTAACCAAACATGTTGCAATTCAATGTATGACAAAGAATAATTTGCAAAAAGAAATGAAATTATCAAATGCAAAGTTTAAGGACAATTGGTATAAGCCAAGCTCATTCAAAAGAAAAATGTGATTAAGCAATGCAATAGATTGCATGAGGACATGCAATAACATCAGTTGGGGGTATGTAGAGCCTCCAAAATGTATTCAAAATATCATCCACTTTCACATTTATCACCACCATTGCACTCACATGCCGCAAATCCATGACCATATAACCTTTCATTAGCCTCCATTTTCATAATTATATGGGTTCCATTTGTGTTGTCCAAAAGTTAATGATTTCTAGTATTTTAAGTGGATTTATGGTTAAAATTTAGAAAATGACATATACTTGCTAATACTTAAAAGTGGCTTGAGTTTCATGACATGTGTAGGTCATTTGGAAGCTTCCAAGGCACCCTTATGTGGCCTCTTATGCTCAAATTTGAATTCCCTTCGAGATATGGAAGTAGATTTGGATAAAGGTCAAAGAGGATATGTGTCTCATCATTACTTATTTGAGTTGTAACTTTGCAAGGATATGTGTCTCATTATTACCTATTTGAGTTGTAACTCTATGAGATTTTCTAGGGATCTAGGGAGAGAATAATGGACCTCCATTAATGTGGTAGCTTCTTATGTTCTTGTATAAATAGGATAGCCTTATCCTTTCAAATACATGTGTCAAGTTGGAGATACTCGGGTGTCCAAGTTAAAATTACTCATGAATGGAATTTAGATTTAGCACTATGCTCATGAGTGATGTTCACCTCTTTCTGGTAATGCTTATATTGGGAGCCTCTTAACTTGCAATCTCTCATTCTTTTGGATTGGCCACCTATAATGTGTGATATTTATTGTTTTCTATAGATTAAGATTTATTATTTTTCATAGATTAATATTTATTTCTTTCATAGATTAATATTTATTTCTTTTATATCTTTTCTTGTGTGAGAGGTTAAGAGTGATTGTTTTTATTTACTTTCATGTATTTTCCTATGTGTGAGGTTAAGAATGATTGTTTTTTCCTTCATTTCATGTCATGTGGTTTTGATTATTAATTTCATAGGATCTTGATTTGATAATGCACACATGATCCCTTAGAGTAGATTTCATTTCATGCAATTTCAATTCCTATAAGTGTGGTAGATTAAGATTTCATTCCCGTAAGTGTGGTAGATTAAGATTTCAATTTCTGCAAGTCTGATAGATTAAGATTTCAATTTATTCAAGTGTGATAGATTAAGATTTCAATTCTGTGCATGTAGGTTTTAACCCTGTACAGAAATTACCTGCATACGAATTCTAAAACACAGAAAATAAACAATGCAAGAGCATAACACATAAAACACATATACACAGAGATTTCCCCCGGATCCCAAAATCAGGACTACCAACTTGATTTTTTCATTATGTTAATTTCAAGGTTACAATACATATTTATACATGTTGAAGCATCCAATACCATGGACCGAAAACCATTGCATCCAAAACCATGAACCAAAAACCATTGCATCGAAAACCACGTGCAAAAAATCATGCACAAAACCATAGGTAGGTCTGCCCAACCTATTATAGGGTCCAAAAATAAATTTTACGAGGCACAGCCCAGGACTCCATAGAGTGGGGTTACCTGCACCCCTCAAACCCCTTGTGATCCCCCCGCTACACAATCGGCGCAACAAAGGGGGGGCTCCGACCCCCCTCTAACCCCCCGGTTAACTACTTGGGCCAACTGTGGAAATAATATAACACAACCCAACATTCTCCCACATGTTGTTTTCTTTCCACAAGGGGCCACAACAGAGCTTAATCATTTATCCTGCCCTGCAATGCCCATTGTTTCTCTACACCAAGAGAATTTCTCAGAGCTCATATTTTTTCAATGCATCTGCAATATTCTTCAAAGTATCCACCTTTACCAGCAACACCTTTTTTTCTTCTATTGTATTCCTCACAAAGTGATATTGAACATTAATTTGCTTTGTATTTGAATGATATGCAGAGTTCTTTGCCAAGAAAATTGCACTTTGGCTATCACAGTCTATCATTATAGCTCCCTATACTAACCCCATACTTGAACACAATCTCTGCAACCAAACTATTTCCTTGCTTGCATGAGTGGCTGCCATTTATTCTGCCTTTGTAGTTGATAGTGCCACTATAGATTGTTTCTTACTCATCTAAGTGACTACACCTCCAAATAAGTTAAACACATACCCACTTGCAGATCTTCTTTGATCCAAATCTCCACCAGTCTACATCAACAAAGCCATGAATATCCAACACTCTCTCCAATCTTGGTCTTCCTTGGTAGCACAAACCATAATCACTAGTGCCATGCAAATACCTGAAAACCCGCTTCACTGTTGTCCAATGCTCCTTCCTTGGTTTTGACATAAACCTGCCCAATACTCCCATTGCATGTGCAATGTCTAGTCTAGTACAGACCATCTCATGCATCAAGCTACCTACTACACTTGCATATGGAACACGGGACATGTCCTCTTCCTCTTCTTGTGTCTTGGGACACTGTTCAACAGATAACTTTACACCTACAAGAATAGGAACCTTCACCGGTTTATTATCCTGCATATTAAACCTCTGCAATATTGTCTCGACATACTTCCTCTAGTTTAACCAAAGCTTCATCTTTGTCTGATCTCTTTTAATTTCCATTCCCAAAATATAGTTTGCAGCACCAAGATCTTTCATGTCGAATTTGGAGAACAAATGGGTCTTCAAATCCTGGATAATTCTTTTTCATTTCCAACCAACAACATATCATCCACATACAAGACTAAATAAATAACATGGTCACCAATTAATTTAAAATACACACAGTGATTTGCTTTGCTTCTAGTGAAGTCAAGCCCCCATATAAATGTATCAAATTTCTAATACCACATCCTCAGTGACTATTTTAACCCATACAGAGACTTCTTTAACTTACATATTAGTTCTTTCTTACCCTTCACCGCAAAACCTTGAGGTTTCTTCATGTAGATCTTCTCTTCCAGATCCCCGTGAAGAAATGTTGTCTTCACATCAATCTGTTCTACCTCAAAATCAAAGCAAAAACAACAAATAAAAGTAATCTAATAGAAGTTACCTTGGCAACAAGAGAAAAAATATCACCAAAATCAATTCCCGACACCCGAAAATAACCTTTTTCTAGCAACTTAGCTCTGTATTTCTCCATCTTCCCTTCTACATTTGTCTTCTTCTTGAACACCCATTTGTTTCCAATGGGTTTCCTTCTAGCTGGAAACTCCACTAGATCCCAAGCCTCATTTTTGTGCAAAGATGTCATTTCATCAGTCATGGTCTCTTTCCAGAGTTTTCCATCCTCTGAGTCTACTGCTTCCTTCACTGTTCTGAGATTATCATCAGTAATAGATAAAGAAAAATTTGAACAGAAAGCAGATAGACTATACCTTTCTGGCCACCTTCTTTCTCGAACTGATCTTCTCACACCCGAAGTTTGTGGCTCTTCATCTTCTGATTACTCCTCTACTGTAGAGTCTGATTCTTCCTCCTTTAGCTCAAACTCTATCTTTTCAGGTTCCTTTTATTGGACTTCATGTTTAATAACATATTTCACCTCTCTGAACACCACATCTCAGTTGTACACAACCTTCCTTATTATTCGGTTCTGTTGAAGCCTCGAAAATCATTGCAACAACATGGTGGATGACCACCCGGTCCAGACCTTAAAGCAGCTCCTTTTCCGTTTGGAGTAGTGGCTCTGACTGGTTTAACTAGGTCTAGTTATCTTTTCTCATTCTCCAATGGCTTTAAATATGACTTTGATTCACCAATGGAGAAGAGACATCAGATCAACCCTCTTACTGATCAGGGAAGAACGTGATCCTTAAGCTGATTTAGGGCTCAACCAATCCACTACTAGAGTTTGCCTCTTTGAGAAGAGGATTTAAAAGAATGTAGAAATTAATTTAAACGCAAACTTATTCTAAAATGCAAGCAAAAGGAAATATCTTAATCCTATTTCAATTAGGCAGATATAGATCTAACCCAACCAAGAGCAAGATATTTAAAATATTGGGATTTAAATATGTCTTGTTTATAATGAATATTAACTTAATGAAGTAGTTCAATTAACTGACATTATGGATACCAAAACACATCCTATTGAGACATCTTAACTGAAATAATCAATCAACAACATTCAGGAAAAAGTTTGTAGAATGATTTTGATCATTTAATTAGTAACTTGAATTATTAAATAATAATATGCGGAAGAAGTTCTCAACATATCATTATTCAACAAATCAGTTTTATAAGACAGTTTTCTAAGTAAATGGTTACTCAAAAATTAGAATTTAATCCATAAGAGTAGAGATAATAATAACATAAAATAGAGACAAATTACTCATACCAACAAAAGTGCACAAATATATAAGTAAATTGACACAACCCTGTCATCATAAAATAAAACCAGCATTTAAAACAATAGTATTCAAAATACCAATTTATTGATCCATTTCTCCAGCTTCGATCTCTAATAGTTCTTTACAATGCCTTAGCTTCTGATTTCAAAAGCAGAGCTACAATAGTGCAAACTCTGTTCATTATACATAACTCGAATGTAAAAGAAAAACTTCAATAATCTCCAGATCTGAGATTTCACTCCTCCCACCTACAACTCTAAAACCCTATTATAGAAGTACTTTTAGAATTTCAGAATTGCAGAAGAGAGTAGCTCTTTGTACATTCTGCAATTTTTTATTTATAATATTTCCAAAGGTATTTTTGAGAGGAAAGTTTGTTGAATAAAAATCTGTTCAGTCCAATTTTATTTGCTCAGAATTCCAATCTTTAATTGCTGGAGCATTCTCATTTATTGATATCCTTTTTCTCCATCTCTTCTACTCTTTTCCTACAAAAAGAAATCAAAATAAATTAAGATGCAACAATAAAATCAAAATGTTATTTCTCGCATTAAAACAAATATAATTGAATGAAATTAATTAAATAATTAAAAATAAAATATAAGCTTTCTATTGATGCCTTGGATTGTTTAATTCGTCAAGGATATCATTGACGAATGGATCTGCATTCAAAAGAGGCTTGGACAAATGAAAATGAAAAAAATAAAACTCAGAAAATTTATTTTGTTTTAAAAATTCAGAGCTTCATCTTCCGCCTGATTTTCGACCCAATAAATGACCAAATCTGTTAGTGAAACCTCCTCAGAAATGTTCTCCTTGATTTTATTTTTCCAATGAGCCATCCTGGGCCTCATTTTGCCAAGTAAAACTTAATCTATGAGCCTCCAAAGTTAATGAGTCAAAATAGCTAAAATTCTGGAAATTTTGTTGCCTAGGCCAAACAATCAGAATTTGTTAATTAAATTCTAATCTAAATTAAATTTTGAATTTTTTTAACAGTTTAATTCTAAAATTAATTATTATCTAACTAATAATTAATTTTAATTAATGTTAATCTGATATTAATAATAATTATTTACAGATTAATTATGAATAGAAGTCAAATAAAATTTAAAAAATTAATTAAAATATTCTCATATTATATTTAATATAATTAATTAAATTATATCAGAATTATAACATAAAAATTATAATTATGACATAATAATATTATAATGTAAATTTAATATTTTAAACAAACCATTAGAATCAATTCAAAGTACGTGCCATACAAACCATTAGAATGAATTCTTCCTCATTTATTCATGCATGTGAGTTTATGGAGGGATATAGTGAGTGGAGTGTGACGTGAAGGTGAGTGAGGTGGAGGTACGGGAGGCACAAGCGGTGAAACAAAAAACTTTATACTAAATTTTTTGTACCCATTGCATTTGGCCTCATCGCAAATATATTAAATTTTATGATTTACACGATAGGAATTTTGCGAGAGGAGTTTTGCGATGAAGAGTTTTGCGATGGAGCATTTTGCGATATGTTTTTTTTTTTGTGGGAAATGTTTTCTTCTTATAATTTTTTTTTTTTTTGTGATCTGGTAATGAGCTTTCGTCGCATCGCATGAAGGGACCTTGTCGGGGTTTTGAAAACTTGATTCGTTATGAATTTTGCAAAGTGCGATTTGCGATGGATGCGACCGTGTTGTAAAATTTTTATTATTTATTTTATTTCGGGTCTAAGCTTAATGGGGTTTGTTAAGTTATAAAATGAAATTAAGTGGGATTTATTTGGAGTGGTATATTTTCTATTTAAACTACAGCCATATATATATATATATATATATATATATATATATATATATATATATATATATATATATAAACTACAGCCACTTTGACATTTTGAGTTTTCGAGATTAGTAATTTATTTGATAATAGAAAATTGGAATAAATGACTGAAATACGATGCTTCATGATTTCGCTATATAAATAAAAAATGAAGAATGTTAGTAATAACTAGCTAGGGGTTAATATTTAAAATAAATGCATTATTG
Source organism: Pinus taeda (assembly GCA_000404065.3). NCBI lineage: Eukaryota > Viridiplantae > Streptophyta > Pinopsida > Pinales > Pinaceae > Pinus > Pinus taeda. The sequence continues at coordinate 445,919 of APFE030955167.1, forward strand.
AACTAATTTAATTACAAAAATGGAATATTGTACATTTTATGAATTTTAACCTAGGCTACATAAATGATTAGCTTCAAAGGAGTGTCATTTATAAACCAGTTGACCAAGTGAGGTAAAACAAGCATCAATGGTAAGTTTATAAAAAATTTATTTTAATCAAGCAATCAAAACAAGAATATAAAAAATGAAAAATTAACAAAAGCGTAGAATAATCAACTAAATAAAAATCCTAAAATACATTTAGCCAAAAATTTTATAGAAAGGGTCCCCATTATTTGAAGCGAACAAGTCAAAAATGAGGGGGTTGTGTTTTACCACAATAATGGTGACACACAGGAGAAGAACCAATTATCTCTATTTGATATGAATGAGAGTTTCCTAAAATTAAAGTAAAAATAATTAAAGAAGAGAAAATTATTTTTTAGAATGCTTCTCTAGGTTCATTAATCTGAATAAAAGCAAGAGTCGTCTTATTTTAATTTTCTTAAAACTCCTCATAAATTAAAATATTTCAAAACTCTATGTCAGTCCTTAATTAGTTGTAGAGATAAAGCAGGGGTCACTTTACACCTTAGATTTTAAAATATACTCTTTTATCACAGGTAGAGCCACTGCTACCAGCAAACATCTATAGTCTCGACAAGGTTACCTTTTAATCATCAATGATTCAGAATCCTATCTATTTAAGAATTATTGACCTAGAGATAAATCCATTTATATATGTTTATTTTCTTTGTATTTGTTTCTATTTTTTTAGTTCCTAAAAGCCATTGTCTTGGTTTGGTAGCCAGATAGTTAACAATGCCATTCAGAGGTTATAATTGGACTGAACAAGTTGGCTTGTGATGAGACCCCTTGTCTTATAATCATTTGCAATCATAAGCCATTACCCTGGTTTGTTTAGCAGTGTTGATAATGTCAGCCTATTTTTCCCCTATGATCATGGTAAAGTAGGCTCATGATGAGACCTCTTATCTTTTAAGTTTAAATATATTTCTGGATTATACTCTAGGAAAATAAGATTTTTTGGGACAAGGAGAAGCATTGACTCCTTAAGAGTTAAAAATGACAATTTCAGAGTTAAAAGTGCTTTGTTGTAAAGTGTCTTTACTTGGTTAAAAATAACTTTTCTTGATTGATAATAGAACTTTGAAAGATCTTAATAAAATATCGAAATCTCAAAATAATTACACTTTTGATGGAAAAAGAAATTTCTCAGATTTTATGATACTTTGTCAACTTCTTTTGTTTTGTAATTTCTTCCTTAAGTATGTTTACCTTTATAATAAGAAAAACAAATTTTATTAAGAGATTTAAAGAAAAAGCTAATAGTAGACTATTAATAATTTTTCTCTATGTATGTTGACCATTATTAGGTAATAAGATGGTCTTCCATATAAATCATGGTAGAGTCACCAAAATTAAAACTAAAAACAAAAAGAAAAGAATTCTTCCACTAAAGTGAGAAAAGAAATCAGCAAACAAAAATAAAAATGAAGAAATTTAAAAGTGGAAAGGCAAATCCAAGTTTTGAAAGATAAACTCTAACAAGAATGTTTATACCAATGTCTCAACAACATGAAGAAAAAGAAAATAATCATGTAACCATTCCTTCTTATGTTGTGATTTAGATAAATTTTACCTTGCATGGTTATAAACGTTTTAGGCTTTTTAGATAGCAGTGATGATAAAATTCATCCTTAATGAAAAATTTCTGTCTGATATCAATATTCTTATTTCAAAGCATCATCTTAATCATTTTCTAATAAAAGGAATGCTTAAAGAAACAAACTAAAGGTTCAAAAACTTCCTAGTGTAGTTGTTTCAATGAAGATTATCGTTGCTTCTTGAAATAAAAGCAAGAAAAGAGTATAGGACTTCCAAAATATGATCTGACAGATGATTGGAAGCTTTTATAAAGAGCTGCAAAACAGATTTGTATATCAGTAGAATTTAAAAACAAAACTAAAACTAAAGTAACAAAAATGGAAATTAATGAAAGTGAGTACATGAATCTTACCATTGAATGATTACATTTGATCTTACCTGAAAGGTATTAGTTCTCCAATACTAGTTGACTTCTTCTTTTAGTTAACATTAAAACATGAAATCCAACTAACCAAAATATTATAACCCAAAATCGTTATTTATTTTATTTAAACTAAAGTAAGCAATAAAATGCAAAAAAGGAATGCTTTGTGTTCAAGGGAATCGACATTAAAACAAATGCATCAGAAATGAGAATGAGAATTTACAGTAATGAATGTTCTCAAAATATTATAAGTTTCATATAAACTCCATAATTTTTTATAAATTGTCCAAAATTAAGACCAAATCCAAGTTAATGAAATTTAAATATGAAGATAGATAGGTCTTTGAATTTCATATTAATTACAATGGAATTATTTAAAACTAAAATATATGAGAAATCAAAATGATTTAAATATGCTGCAAATTTGTCATCAATCGCTTTCTTATCATAGTGGTTACCCAAGTTTGCTTTAAATTAACATAATGCCTTATCGGATGATTCACATTGCATGTAGAGACATGAGTTGGAGTTTATCGCATCGGAGGTTGCAATAACAAATTGCCAATATGAGATCATGCGAAGAGAATATGTGCGATGAGATGGAGCGATCACACTATTGAAGAAATGTTATATTGAGGATGAGGGACAGTCATGTCGCAAATTGTACATCACAACCACACCTCGTGATTTGTACTTCGCACATCGCACATCGCGCATCACAGATTGGAAATAGTGGTATAACCATGAAGAAAAATGTGATGAAGCGATTGTGATATCAGCATATCGGAATATTGAAAAATAGTCATGTTAGAAATGCCAATATGATTCTTGCGATAGCGGCGATGCGATGAATGACATGGCTAATCGGCAATTGACAATCTTAAGTACACGATGTCATATTCTTGATATGCCGATATGTGATGAAGAATGGACCCGACAAATTTGTTATGAGATTTAATATCATATTGGATTCGATACATCGGTACCTTTAAAATTATGTCCCTACCATTATTGCAATTGAACGGACGCGATATTATTTATGAATTTGATTTAAATTTATTATCGGGTCTCGAATTATGGACATCATAATATTGGTAATGTCATCCTATCGGATATCGGTGATTCAAGATAATGGAATTATATTCAACTGAAAACCTCTGGTATGCAAAATGCGATATGACAAATTTATGAGAGAATGCGTGAGGTAACACATCGGAGGTTTTGCCTCAACAATTTGTTATTAGAAAATCCCAAGAGCTACTTTTGCTGAAATATTACGATACAAATGGTTGTGATATGGATGATATGGAATTGGAATGAAATAACTGACAGAGATGAGCAGGATGGGAATATTGTGAATATATATTCATTGTAATATCAACAATATGAAAATTAAGTTGAAATGTTTCTGATATGAATCCTGTGATACTGTTTTAAATTTTCTATTGGGTTTTCTAATGAATGAAAATAAAGTTAAATAATGCTCAAATTCTAATGAATTGCAAATGAAATTTCCTTGATCCTGTTGCAAATTTGAAATGGGTTTGCTGCTTACTTAAAGTTTTGAAAAAAAATGAGAACTTAGAAATAAAAGGGAACAAGAATAAAAAAATAAACTAAGGAAAAGAGAAACTAATAATAGATGAAAATGAACTTGTAAATGCATACCTGGAAGGAAATTGTCTGTAAATTTTACCTCATCAATCTTCAAAATCGTCCTTGGATTTATCAAAATTATGACTTTGTTCAAAATCATCCCATTATTTATTCTAAATCGGAGTGTGCAATCAGCTTAAGGGAATCAACTATTCATGTTCAGAAAATTGAAATTCATAGAATCCATCAAAAACGCAAATGAGAATATGCTCCCTTTTGAATTGCAATAAAATTTATTACCTCTGCTCATTCCGAATTAACTTGAGAGAAATCTGTATTGTTATAGTGACTGTTCAATAATGCCTTCAGTAAATAAATATGATGCATATTGCAGTATCCGGTAATAAACTAAAGATCAGAATAGGGTAAAGCCACTAATTGTGGAAAAATATCAACACAGATTTGAATGTGTGCACACCGCAAAATGGACACCCTTAAGGTCATTTTAACAAATTTCGAGGAAGATAATATGAACTTCATGTGATTACAATGAAAGGTTAGACTGACTAATAATGATTGAATTGGAATTAAATTTATAATAGACAGTCATACATTTCATAGGATAATGAGATCATGAAGTTTCATATTCTCAAAACCTTTAACAAATAAATTTTTGAAGAAAATCTTATAAGGACATTTAAAAATGGAGAAAAGTGGCTTTGAGGTGATTGGTGCCAAGTGCAAACTCAATTGAATTTAGTCAAAACATTATTCAAAATAGGCAGAGTAGATGTATTGTTGCAATAAATTTTGATTCAAAAATGGGAAACAAGAATTAAAAAAAAATTGATGAGAGGTAAATATTTCCCTGAGCGTATTTATGATATGAGAAGAGCTAATTGCTTGCTTTATTTATATCTGTAGAACTATTGAAAATAAATTAACTATATTAATTCTACTTCTATTCTAACCATATACATGAAATTGACTAGGTATAGTCATATTTCCAGTGTAACCATTCTCTTATTTTAATTCCTGCATATATCTACAATTCAAATGTTAGTAATAAAAATACAAATCTAATTGAACTAAGAAAATTAAATCTGTAATCATAATGTACAGTTATTATTAGCAGCTTATTTACAATCACATTCTTTTGAAATGTCTTTTCCTACTGAATTCCAATTGGATCATCAAAACCTGGATGGGTTTTCATTAAGGATTAGAAAATGTTTAAAAGAGGAGATGACAGGCTAGATTGTGGATATGAGCTTTTAGATTCAAAGGCCTGAAAAAAATTGTTAGTGTTATGTGTAAGTGTTAAACTATTAACAATTTTCCATGAAGGAAAACTTTCCGAACAATTTTCAAATAGGCTAATGAAAAATAGATGAAAATCTGTCAAATAAAATGGAAAATTATTGATTGGATTAGATTGCTGGCGAGATTGTAAAAATACATTCTTTTGTTGACACTGCCTTTGAGAAGATAGAAGCTTTTGATAAAACATTAGCATTGATTGAAATTGAGATATTAATAGCTTTTTATGTTCATGATTATAATATGAAACTTCAATTTCCCAATCGAGCAATGAATCAATTGAGTGTTGACTATTAAAGTGCTCAATATGCCAGTGTAAAGTATCAAAAATCTGAAAAATAGAATCTAATTTTAAACAAAAGAAGTGAAAAATAAAAAATAAAATGAAATCACTATTGGTACAATTAAAGTTACAGCACAATTGGGATTGTTTGTTTTTGAAATAATTTTATTTATTTTATTTTATTTTTTATTTTTTATTTTTTTATTTTTCACAAAGATTGACCAGAATTATGGAATTTTAGTAATTGCCAATTCCAACTTGTGAATTAGAAAGAGAATTATGATTATGAGTAGGAATGAGAGCTAGATCATGATATGAATCATAAATTGGAATGTTTTCTCGAATGGTGAAATCATGAAGATAATTTGTTGCTCTAGAATGAGGATTGGTTGAAATAATTTCTAAATTGAAATATTCCTCATTCTTAGATGTTATTTGAATTTTAAAATGAGGATTCTCTTGAGAAGAATAGAGATCAACATCCTCAATGTTAGAGTAATTATCATAAACAAATTCACAATATTCTCTAAAATTCCCTTTGATCTCGTCAAAAATATCAAAATTTGGAGGAATAAAAATTTCATGTTCATTAAAGGCAAAAGAATGCTCAATAATTGTTTCTCTATCTTGATAAAAACTTATCGATAATTCATTTAGATTATCCTCTTTATTTTCTGAAATATCATTATTACCAAGAGGGGAAAAATTACTATCATTAAAAATATCAGGATAAAAGGAAAAATGTGAATCTGAAGTAATGCATTTAAAAATGTCTCTGTTTGAGAACTCTTGTACATTATGCTCATTGTAAATTTCATATTTTAGATCATTCCTTTGTCTACTCCCACTTTCTTGAAGAAGGTTGCTTTGCTGCTCTGATTTCGGCATTTGCTCATCATGGAAAAATCCATAAATTTGTATAGCAGTTTGCATGTTATTATTTAATTTGATTGCTGCTTGTACTTATGGATTTGCAATCTGATTTTCTGAATTTAATACAAAGTAATTTTCAGATTTCAATACAGCTTTTTCTCCAAAATTGTTGTTGTTGTCTTCTTGCATTTGGATAGAAATATTTTCCAAGCTTTGTGAGACCACTTCATCATAATTTATTTGCATATCCATATTGGAATTATCATTTATGTTGGAAGTGGATGAAACAAGACTTGAACTAATTTCATATCGTATGGGAATGGGAGAAAGATAACAAAAATATTCAAACCAATCTAGTGATTCTTCTTCTATAGGTTTATCTTCGATTTTGAATCTTAAACAATTCAAATGAAATCGAATATTAGAATCTCTAACATAATCATTTTCAAATCTTCGTAGATATTCAATTTCCTCACATACCTGTTCATAATCATAGCCATCAAATTTGTAAATGAAAATTGTAACAAATTGATCCCAGCTGTAAATTGAGGCAACTGGAAGAGTTCTACACCATTTTCTGGCTTTTGCCGCGAATATGAGAATAAAAAATTTGCATAAAATTCCTTCATCAATTCCTTGAAAACCATACTTTGAAACATTTTGAATAAATTGAAAGACATAATTAAACGCAGAAAATTTTTTCTTACCATTAAACTTTACCTAAGACAAGAGTCTTACCACTTCGGGTGGAGTATTGGAAGATACATGTCCATGGATACAATTCCAAATTGGAAGTTTAAGAGGAGTCATCCTGATTAAATAAAATGTTAAAATTGAAAAAACTCCAACAGACAACAAGTTTTAGGCTCTCATTCTAGCGCCAAAATGTTGAAGCCTCGAAAATCATTGCAACAACATGGGGGTTGACCACCCGGTCCAGACCTTAAAGCAACTCCTTTTCCATTTGGAGTAGTGGCTCCAACTGGTTTAAATAGGTCCGGTTACCTTTTCTCATTCTTAAATGGCTTTAAAATATGAATTTCATTCACTAATGGAAAAGAAACATCAAATCAACCCTCTTGCTGAATAGGGAAAAAAGTGATCCTTAAGCTGATTTAAGGCTCAACCAATCCACTACTAGAGTTTGCCTCTTTAGGAAGAGGACTTAAAAGAATGTAGAAATTAATCTAAATGCAAACTTATTCTAAGATGCAAGTAAAATGAACTATCTTAATCCTATCTCAATTAGGCAAATATAGATCTAACCCAACCAAGAGCAAGATATTTAAAGTATTGAGATCTAAATGTCATGTTTATAATGAATAATGAAGTAGTTCAATTAACTGACATTATGGATACCAAAACACATCCTACTGAAACCTTTTAACTGAAATAATCAATCAACAATACTCAAGAAAAAATTCATAGAATGGTTTTGATCATTTAACCAGTAACTTGAATTATTAAACAATAATATGCGGAAGAAATTCTCAACATATCATTATTCAACAAATCAGTTTTATAAGACAGATTTCTGAATAAATAGTTACTCAGAAATCAGAATTTAATCCATAAGCGTAGAGATAATAATAACATAAAATAGAGACAAATTACCCATACCGACAAAACTGTACAAATATGTAAATAAATTGACACAATCCTGTCATCATAAAATAAAACCAGCATTTAAAACAATAGTATTCAAAATACCAATGTATTGAATCCATTTCTCCAGCTTTGATCTCTAATAGTCCTTTATAATGCCTGAGCTTCTGCTTTCAAAAGCAGAGCTACAATAGTGCAAACTTTGCTCATAATACACAATTTAGAATGTAAAAGAAAAACCTCAATAATCTCCAGATCTGAGATTCCACTCCTCCCACTTACAACTCTAAATCCCATTTACAGAAGTGCTTCTAGAATTTCAGAATTGCAGAGGAGAGCAGCCCTTTGTAGATTCTACAATATTTTATTTATAATATTTCCAAAGGTATTTTTGAAAGGAAAGTTTGTTGAAGAAAAATCTACTCAATCCAATTTTATTTGTTCAAAATTCCAATCTTTAATTGATGGAGCATTCTGATTGGTTGAGATTCTTTTTTCCATATTTCTTCTACTGTTTTCCTGCAAAAAGAAATCAAAATAAATTAAAATGCATCAATAAAATCAAAATGTCATTTCTAGCATTAAAAAAAATCCAATTAAATGCAATTAATTAAATAATTAAAAATAAAATATAAGTTTTCTATTGATGCCTTGGATGATTTAATTGGCCAAGGATATCATTAACGAATAGATATGCATTTAGAAAAGGCTTGGACAAATGAAAATGCAGAAAATAAAACTCAGAAAATTGATTTTGTTTTAAAAATTCGGAACTTGATCTTCTGCCTAATTTTTGACCCAACAAATGACCAAATCTATTATTGAAACCTCCTAAGAATTTTTTTCCTTGATTTTATCTTTTCAATGAGCCATCCTGAGCCTCATTTGGCCAAGTAAAACTTAATCTATGAGCCTCCAAAGTTGATAAGTCAAAACAGCCAGAATTCTGGAAATTCTGTTGTCTAGGCCAAAAGATCAAAATTTGTTAATTAAATTCTAATTCTAAATTAGATTTTGATTTTTTTAAATAATTAATTCTAAATTAATTATTAACTAACTAATGATTAATTTTAATTAATGATCATTTAATTAAAAAATCAATTAAGTTACAATTAAGTTTAATTTAATGCTAATCTGATATTAACCTAAATTATTTACAGATTAATTATTAACAGAATTCAAATAAAATTAAAAAAACTAATTAAAAATACTTTCATATTATATTTATATTATAATTTAAATTATATCAAAATTATAATATAAATTATAATTATGATATAATAATATTATAATGTAAATTTAATATTTTAAACAAACTGTTAGAATCAATCTATAATATAAACAAACCATTAAAATCAATATACATGCCATACAAACCATTGGAATGAATTATTCCTCATTTATTCATCCACGTGAGTTTATGGAGGGATATGGTGAGTGGAGAGTGAGGTGAGTGTGACGTGAGGGTGAATGAGGTGGAGGTACGGGAGGCATAAGAGGTGAAAAAGAAAACTTTATACTAAATTTTTTGTACCCATCGCATTTGGCCTCATCGCATAAGCCTCATTGCAAATATATTAAAGTTTATGATTTACATGATAGGAATTTTGTGAGTGGAGTTTTGCGATGGAGCATTTTGCAATATGTTTTTTTTTTTTTTTTTGCGGGAAATGTTTTCTTCTTATAAAGTTTTTTTTTTTTTTTGTGATCTGGTAATGAACTTTCAACGCATCACATGTCGGGGTTTTGAAAACTTGATTCGTTATGAATTTTGCGAAGTGCGATTTGCGATGGATGTGACTGTGTTGTAAAATTTCTATTATTTATTTTATTTCGGGTCCAAGCTTAATGGGGTTTGTTTAAGTTATAAAATGAAATTAAGTGGAGTTTATTTGGAGTGGTATTTTTCTATTTAAACTACAACCACTATAAAAATAAAAAAAATATATAAACTACAGACGCTTTGACATTTTGAGTTTTTGAGATTAGTAATTTATTTGAAAATAGAAAATTGGAATAAATGACTAAAATATGATGCTTCATGATTTGGTTGTATAAGTAAAAAATGAAGAATGTTAGTAATAACTAGCTAGGAGTTAATATTTAAAATAAATGTATTATTGAACTAATTTAATTACAAAAATAGAATACTGTACATTTTATGCATTTTAACTCGGACTACATAAATAATTAGACTTCAAAGAAGTGCCATTTATAAACCAGTTGACCAAGTGAGGTAAAACATGTATCAATGGAAAGCTTATAAAAATTTGATTTTAATAAAGCAATCAAAACAAGAATCTAAAAAATGAAAAATTAACAAAAGCGTAGGATAATCAACTAAATAAAAATCCTAAAAGGCATTTAGCCAAAATTTTTATAAAAATGGTCCCCATTATTTGAAGTGAACGAGTCAAAAATGGGGGGGTTGTGTTTTATCACAACAGTTTCCAAAGCTTATAACCCTTTAAACCATCCTTATACTCAATAAAGATGCGCTTTTTAGATTTACTATCCAATTTGGTTCTTTTCTCTTTTAGAACATGTACATATGTATCACATCCAAATACCCTCGGATGTGAAAGAGGGGGTTTCTTACTGGTCCATACCTCTTGTGGAGTCTTATCTTCCACTGATGATGAAGGTGATATCTTGACCAAGTAATATGCAGTCTCCACTGCCTCTGCCCATAATTCTTGTCCTTACTCGATACCACTGAGCATGCTTCTTTCCCTTTTCATCAACATCTTGTTTATTCTTTCTGCAACTACATTTTGTTGAGGTATATATCGAGTAGTCTTTTGCCATGTTATACCACACTTCTTATAGCATTCTTTAAATTCCTTACAGCAAAACTCTCTACGGTTATTTGTCCTCAACACCTTTATCTTCTTCTTTGTTTGGTTTTCCACGAGAACCTTAAATTCTTTAAACCTGTCAAAGACTTCAGATTTCTTCTTAAAGAAATATATCCATGTATTCCTTGAGAAGTAATCTATAAATGATACATAGTACATAGACTTACTCAGTGGTGGAACCTTCACAGGTCCAAACACATCACTATGCACAAGCTCTAATATCTATTTCACCCTCTTACCACCAGAGGGGGAATTCATCTGATTCTGCTTTCCATATACACAATTTTCACAGAAATTAAAATCGAGAGAGCTATTACTCATACCTTCTACCATACCTTTACCATGATGTATTCGAAGACCCTTCTCTCCAATATGTCCAAGCCTTTGATGACACAGCATGGTCTTCTCTCCAAATACCACTAGATTTTCTGCTCCACTTTCAGGAACCACAAAACTGTTGCACCCATCAATAACAGTGCTACCTTGCAGCTTGTATAGAGTTCCAATCTGGACTCCCCATGTCAACACCAATGCTCCTCGAACCATCTTGTAGGTATGCTTATCGAACACTGTTTTTACACTTGTATCATCCAACTTGCTTACGGAAATCAGATTTCTGACCGATGCAGGAATATGCAGAACACTCAGAAGTGTATTAACCCTTTTACCTTGCAACTTCAACTTTTCTTTTCTATGACCAATGATTCTATCCTTCCTGTCATCCCCCAAGAAGACATCCCCACCATCATATTTCTCATACTTACAAAACCACTCTCTATGGGGAGTGAAGTGAAAGGATGCACCTAAGTCAATCAGCCATGCCTCATGATCTACATGTGTACTTGAAGAAGCCAAGTACACATCCCCACCTTCATTTGAGGTGGTTTTTGCCTCTGCAAAAGGAGCATCATCAGATCCCTTTCCTTTGTCATGAGATTTAGATTTCCAGTCTCTTTTGTAGTGGCCTTCCTTTCCACATTTCCAGCACACCCCCTTTACAGGTTTTCCTGGAGATTTAGATCTCCCACACGATGACTTACTTTTGTTTCTGTTTTTGGATTGTCCTCGTACAGACAAGCATCACCATTTTGGCTCTCCATATTTTTCCGTCTCATCTCCTCTGTCAGCAAAGATGAGACTATGTTATCAAACTGCAAGGCAATTGCATTGCTACCTATTGCAATAACTAGACTATCCCACGAATCTGGTATAGAACACAACAAACTGATGCACTTATCTTCATCTGAAATTTTAATATCAACAGATAATAACTGACTTACCACAATATTAAATACGTTCAGATGTTTTGTCACTGAGTCTCCATCTTTCATCCTCAGGTTATAACTTTTTCCATAGAAACATTTTATTCACCAGAGACTTAGATTAGTACAAAGTCCCTAACTTGTCCCACAAAGCCTTCGTCGTAGCTTCCCTTGATACATTTAGCAACACTGAATCTCAGACACACAATTGTATTTTGCTCTTAGCCTTCTAATCCAACTTCTTCCATTCTTCATCGGACACTCCCGTTGGTTTAGTACCTGGATCTAATGTGACACACTGATATTTATCCACTAATAGATCCTCCATCTTGAGTTTCCATAACTCAAAACTCTGACCATTAAATTTCTCGATCTCTATTTTTCCACTGCTCGCCATCCTCTTTCCCCACTAGAATCGATCATGCAGATCTCCCACTGAGTAGGGTCTACCGCAGGCCCGAGCAAAACCCCTCAGCAGCAAAGGCATCCCATTCAATTCAAAACAACTTTGATACCAAATGTAGGTTTTAACCCCATACAGAAATTACTTGTATACGAATTCTAAAACACAGAAAATAAATAATGCGAAAGCATAACACATAAAACACATATACACAAAGATTTTCCCCTAGATCCCAAAACCGGGATTACCAGCTTGATTTTTTCATTATGTTCCTTTCAATGTTACAATACATATTTATACATGCCAAAGAATCCAATACCATGGATCAAAAACCATCACATCCAAAACCATGTGCGAAAAATCATGCACAAAACCATAGGTAGGTCCGTCCAACCTAATATAGGGTCCAAAAACAAAATTTTTCAGGGCACTACCCTTGACCCCATAGAATGGGGTTAACTGCACCCCTCAAACCCCTTGTGATCCCTCTACTACACAATCAACGCAATAAAGGGGGGGCTTTGGCCCCCCTCTAACCCCCCGATTAACTACGTGGGTTAGTCATAGAAAGAATATAACACAACCCAACAGTGCACTGTATTATAATTGTATTATAATTTCTTTTGAATTGATGTTGAATTAGAATATGTGAATTTTGCTTTTCGTTATTTGGTCTCGTAGTTAGATTGATCTAAATTGAAAATTAATTCCTGTCATATATAATGGATACGTGCTTTGTAAGTATTACGAAACCCCCGAGTTGACAATTAAATGATATGTAATTAATTTGCCTCAACAAACATATCGGTGACACTTAATGGAATTGGAAGCATTGACCCAAAACCAAAAGAGGAGGCTTTGACGTGGTGTGATGAACCAAAATACAAGTAGATTTCACAACCCAATAGCCACAGATATGAAGTGGAAGAATGTCATATTAAAGAGCAACTCGTTGCCATTAATAGGTGGAGTACCTTATTTTTGTAACCCCCTCCTCCCACATCTACCCAAGAAATAAACTAGCCAAGGTAAACATGCACCGAGAGGCCACTATGATGAGATTAAACCTCCTAAGTCACTTTAAGGAAGTGGAACCAACAGAAACACACCATATAGACATTCAACATCAGCATGAGGATCCCCAAGAACCAATCTAACCTTTATGCTAACCAGCCATTGGATCCTACCGAAATTTTGGACAACTTGACCTCTGGACGGCGAGACGCTCTCATGCTATGGGCATGCCAGCATCCAAGGGCCTCTGAACATTCTCACAGGCCTGCAAGCCAGTTTCCAGGGACTCTTTTTCTCAATTTTGTGCTAGTGTCTCCAAGATTTAAGCCACATTTTCAAGCCCAGAGCCCAAGTCACTACCCATAATTGAATGACACCTGCAGTGATTAATTAAATGGAAAGCATATGCATTAATCTACTTTATAACTTGGGATTGTTTAACATTTATATGGATATGGTCTATAATGATTTTCCTTGGTAAATGACAATATATATTGCTCAAACACCAATGGAAATGAAAATATTTCAAAATGATTACTTTGATTAAATAGTTAATCAAAATAATGTGCATAAATCATATCACATTCAGAATATCTTAGCAAATTTCTTAACATGTAAAAAATATCAATGGAAACATGATCATAAATGAATACATGTAACATTGCTCTTTAAATACCATGTAATAAGCAATCTGAAAAGATAAATTTACTATTTACTTATGAACAAAACCAAGGTACAATGATAAAAATACCAGATGCACATTGCTCAACTCATAAAAGAAATAACAACAGTTTATTCCTCACAAAGATGACTTCGAGAGTACAGAAATGCAACTTCTCAAAATCCTTTATGAAAATTCCTAAAGCCATGTTCTAGTCATTCTATTGAGAAAAGTATGAAAGTACAATAGTGCGAGCTTTCATAAGCCTTTTTTCATAAAATTCCAAACCTTAATTTCATACAACAAGTAAGCTTAAATAGTAGAAAAACAACTTAATGTAATGTGCAAAGCGTTGAGGGCATTTGAACAAATCCCTTCAATACACTTAAAGAAAAACAATTTTTTGGAAGAAATTTCTGAATATGATTTGTTGTCATCATCGGCTTTTTTTATTCCATCAAATTTTGTGGATGTTTATCTATCTATTTGAACTGAACTGTCGCTTATCAATACAACTGTCTTCTTTTGTCAAGAACCTGAACATGGAAAAAAGGAATCAATAAGTGAAAATTAAATGAGATTGATGCGTATTATTTGAAACAAATCATGTTTTGTAGGAAATCAGGAAAAATGTAGAGCATAATAAATCCCAAACACAACCATCATGGAGAGGAATGCAGAGTGAGGTTTGTTGGTAAGAGAGGGAGACTTTACAGTCCTATCACATATCGCTTTTAGAACAGGGGTAGAACTCAGAATAATCCTAATCTCTTGGAGGCCATGAGTACTTCAAATAAAATTGCAATCACAATCACGGAAAGGTGGATGGCTAACTATTTTTTTGTAGGGGGCCAGAATTGACAAGTGGTTTTTCAAGAGGGGGTTTCAAAAGAACAAAGGAGTGATGTGTGGATATATGGCTTGTATGAAAAACACTTTTCAGAACCCCCCTTTGAGAAACTTAAAATGAGCGCGGCGGGGGGGTGTTGGTCTGAAGTCTTCTCTGCCTTTGATCCGGGAAGATCTGATCCATTTATTAAATCAAGGTAAGTCAGACTTTTATATGGAAATTGGTGTTCGAAGCGGAGGAGAAATGGCTTAAGTTCTGTATATTTTGTGATAGCCACAAACGCGGGGAATTTATGAATTGTCATGTAAAATCATATCGGGTATGGGGCTTATATCAAAATTACAAACAGAGGTGTAAGCACAGTCGCAATCACTTGGTTTAATCACAATCACAAATTGGGGAAGGTAATGAGGCATTTACTTAAGCCTTTTGAAAATTTTGCGATAGTCACAGACGTAGGGAATTTATGGTCTGCAGTGTATAATCCCAGCGGGTCCAACTATATGGCATATCGTAATCAGCAAAGGGAGGAATGCTTGGCCTTCGGATTTTTTTGCGGTAGCCTATGGACATGGTATTTTATGGATTGGCATGTATAATCTCGTCAGATCCAGGCTTTATCACATATCGGTGTTAGCGGGAAGTCTTTTCCTTTGGAACTTTTTATTATATCGATGTGCGATGTGGGGTATGGTGGAGAGTTGGAGTCTATAAATATTTTGACCTTTGGGGATTTAAAAAAAAACTCCAATTCAAATGATATTACCCGTATTTGCTTAATACTCTAGGTTTTTAAAGCCTAAGTATAGTTTTGGTCTCGGGGGCTATTTGAATATTGGTTTTTTTTAGATAATCAAGGTTTGATACTTGGGTTTTAATTAAAAATCCTAAGTATTAAACTTTAATTATAGGATTTTATCAGTAGTTTTTTATGTTGACTTTTTTATTTTCTAAGAAATAAAATCAAAGGGAATTTTTAAACTAAAGGGTCCATATTTTAATATAATAAATTTCATAAGAAACTTATTATATATTAAAATGGGGGTTGTTGAATAGTACAACATAACTCAACCCACCAAGGGCTTCTAGAGCGTTTTTCCAACCAAGGCTTCCAGAACTAGCAACTCAACCCAAGTTGTTACAGGGCTTCCAGAGCATTTGTCTAACCATCGCTTCCAAAACTAATAACTCAACCCAAGATAAGGAAACATGAGAACCAACCAAAACAAAACAATGAAAATAAAACCACAATCTCTATGTATATCTAGGAAATGATAAGGCTAGGAAATCCATTGTTAATCATGACCATCCTCCATGCCAATGATAATCACAACCAACAAACCAGATGCATATGACATGCATGTCAAAACTAGTGAGGAAAACATACATGGAAATTGGTACCTACAAAAAAATCTTGGTGTAGTTGTTGATATCGATTTCCTCTCGTACTTTCTTGCTCTTCCTTTTCCTTCTCTAAAAATACAAGTATTCCATTCCCTAGAGTGCTCCAAGAAAACTCTAAGTATCCAAGAGTATGGGAGAGAGAGAATAGAAGAAAGCTCCACCAAAACTGAACTAACCAAGCTTACACTGACTAAGCCCCCGCCCATTGATCCTCAGAAGCCTTTCTATTAATGAGGCCTCTATTTTCTTCATTTTCCTCCTCACATGAAACCTGTGACTTTTCACCTTCCTTTTCTCCTAATTTCCATTATTTTCATAAATAAAATGCCAATAAATGCCTCATGCTTTTCCAAAGCCTTTTCCATAACCTATGCTAATTTCCTTAGCCATAATAATTCAAATGAACACCGACTAGGATATTTTTCCCACCATTCATCTTGGAATATGTGTCCTATCAACCGTGGTCTTATATTTTTTTTACATGGATTTGTAACTAGGTTATTACAGAACCCTCCCCCTTGGGGGAACACCATCATCGGTGTTCAACAACACATATGACCACAAGACTACTAAAAAAGTACATACTTCCCATGGAGCTTCATAACACATCTCGTTGTAGTATTTACAATGGCCATTTGCTGAAGCATGGCAAATATATTTTTTACTAGAGCTTTATAACACAACTCATTACGGTATTTACAATAATAATCACATCTACACATATACACATTTTCTTCACCTTACAAATAATCATACTATCTATGGAGCTTTATAAATCCAGCTCGATATAGTATTTACAATAATATAGACATATACACATGCACATTTGTTGAACCAACAAATAAAAGGATATGATCCCCGCATCTGCAACAAGGGAATCTAGAGGCTCACATATCCACCCTGAAAAGTAGTACTAGGATTCACCTCCTTCCCAAGAAGTCCAGAATCAACTGCCATAATCAAAGATGCATCCAATGTCTAGCACTACAATCCTGCGCCACTTGTCCTCTTAATGAACAATTACTGACTCATTCTTCTAAGGCGCACTCCCAATGTACATATGATTCTATCTATCAATTTTAATGACCAAAACAATACCATCCTCAGTATTCCCTTCTCTTCTACATAGTCCCTCGGGTAATTTGGTCACCCCCTTCTATGCAATCACTCACCTTCCAAGTTCCATTGTAACCCCCATCCCGGGCAATCCATCCCTTGGCAAGGCTTCCTCACATCAGAAGATACAAAAACCAATGGATATCCTTGCCTTATAATCGTCATACCAATCATAGCATGATCATGGAAATCAATGGACACTATTGGGTACCAGTGTCCCACAATGGCCCTGCTCCTGAAGTGCGTTACCAGCATACTGCTGCATTTTCCAATTCCTTATGTTATTGCAAATTCTCGAATTCGATTTCAACCACCCAACTGGGCATGCTAATATATTCTTGTACCAAGCACATAATTTCCATTAGATTTAAAATAAATTGCAATAAATTCACATCATACATCATTGGTAGCTCATCAATAAGGTACACTTGCAATCATGTTTTCTTCCTGTCACAACAAGTCAAAGTAACTTCTTTGATCAAATCATCATGTATAAATATATCACATCAGGTTGGCTCAAGACACAACCATCATAGACCAAAATCATAAATCACATGTAACCGTCATAAACCAGAATCATAGATCAAGTAATCATCATATACTAGAATCATAAATCACGTGCACAATAAAAATAAATAAAATATTGATACTTATCCTTTAGTTAATTCTTATATTCTACCTTTGTCCTTATTCCGTACGCACAATGGATCGATTGCTACTCCAGAAAAACACCTAGTGCCTTCTTCTCAACCATGTGTGCATATACATAGTGTGCATCACACACATACAACCACACATGAGAAAAAACACCGTACAATACATGAACCTACACCCGACATACCATACATACACCTAGTGTAACACCCTCTATACAACAAAACACAATACATACACCTACATCCAGTGTACACCACCACACAATACATACACCTACACTTGATGCACAACACAATACATACATTTATACCTGATGTACAATGCCACAATACATGTACCTACACCTGGCATACAACACAACACAATACATGTATTACACAGAGTACAACACAATGAGTACAAATGTCATGCTACCACAACTACACAATGCACATACATAGTATCACATGTACACAACACAACATGTACGCCATGTGCAGAATACCACATGTACACTAGTACCACATATACAACATGCTCACAATACCACATGTACACCAGTACCATATGTACAACATGTACACAATACCACATGTACACTGCACCACCTACACAACATGTGCACAACATCACATGTACACAACACCACTTGCACAATTTGTGCACAATGCCACATGTACACTGCACCACCTATACAAGATGTACACAATACCACATGTACATAGTACCACCTACACGAAATGTACATGACACCACATGTACACAGCATCACATGCATGACATGTACACAGCACCACAGACACACAACACCACATGTACAACATGTACACGACACCACATGCTCACAACATCAATTGTACAATCATGCACAAAACACCATATGTACATAGCACTTCATATACAACATGTACATAGCACCCTATGTACATAGCACTGCATATCCAACATGCGCACAACACCATATGCACACATAACTGCATATTCATCATGCACACAATACAATATGTACACAACACCGCATATCCAACATGTACATAGCACCATCTATACCCAACACTGCATATGCAACATTCGCACAACACTATCTGTATCACCCTGTACATAACATTGCATAAACAACATGTACAGACACTACATATGCACAACACTGCATGCACACAACATCATAGATGCAACATGTACAACATATACAACATATGAAAAACAATAGTACCACACATTCTCTACCAAGCAACCTTTCTTCTAGTGTCTCTTTGTCGTCCCTGCTTATCTTAGCATGTCGCAAAGCACATTTTTTTCATTTCGTTGATGTATCCTTCAACGTTACATGTCATAACAAAAACATAGGTATAATGCAAGTATACAATATCAATTCATGTCCACGTGATACTGACCTCATATATTTGTCATGACTTCTCTTCCCACTTGATTCCCATAAGACCACGAACCTTGTCATGCCATTCATCTGCATAAACAATCAGTCCTCCATAAGAATGATCCCTAAAAACCCTATCGGGCAGTGACATACATACATACATGTATACATATATAGACATCAACATAATCATGATCACAATAGAATTACCAAATAGCATAAGGTCAAGTTTAAGAGAACTCCTTTTATCCATGCATATCATGCACAACATTGAGAACAATCGTTCCCAACATAGCTAAGGAATCAGATGCCTCACATCCATTCACTTTAAACTTTTTTTTACCTTTCTCATGACGACATTGCCACTCTCTATTTACACCAATGGACAAAACCACTCCAACCAATTGTCATATTCTTACCTTCAATTTCCCTTACTCATGTACCGAGCTTCATTTAGCTCTTACATTACCTACTAGGTTTCATTTAGCTCTCCCCAAGATCCATTAAATTTCCACTTTCCCATCCAATTCCCAAGACTCAAAACTTAAAAGGAAAGAACACAAAACAAACAAGAAGAAAACCATGAAAACCAATAATAATACAACACCACAAATGAAGTGGCATGATCATGCACTAGACATAACAAAACTACAAATCAAGTGCAAAAAAATCACAAAATACCAAATGCACAAGACTAACAATTGACACCATGACTCAATACCCATGTTTCCTAGTGATTTCAAAGGAAAGCTCAACCTGATCCTTCTTCATAATTTCATGGCAATCTCTTTTCCATGCAATCCCCTGCATCATACTGCCATAAACACATAATTGTAAGTGCATAAACAAATATACAATATACTAGCTATCTTACTTTTTTGTGCCAAGCATGATTCTTGCAACTGAACACATCCAAGCCATCTCTCAAGGGACTCCAATATTTTGACGGATCCAACTATAACTAGCAAATAGTTGATGTACTTGTCAAATACATGTTCATAACTATAGCACATATCCACATAATGTTAGACTAAATCAAAGTTAAGAAGACTTCTTGTATGTAAAGCACTCATTCATTTGGAATTAGGGTTACCAAACATAGCCAAAGGAATTCTTTCCCAATTCTTTTCTTTTACCTTCATACCTTGCTGCAACCGAGGCTTAGTAGTATTGTCACATCACCCAATTGTTAGTTATATAAACACATAAACTATTACCTTTTCATGCTAATACCTAGCATGTTTCCTGCAACTGCTCACACATGTCAAACACATATTCCAAATATCAAGACAGTCATATCTATCAACTTGAAATAAACATTTATCAAAACTAACAATCATGTCATAATCCCAAGTCAACTTATAGTCATTAGACATAATGCTACAATTATCACCTAATACACTCAAGTACATATCAACCGTCTCAACACATATGTATTAGTACAATCATATTAAAACAAGATCATTTCTTCATGCAATCTTATAGACACATACTCATGTCATGAAACTAATCAAACACTCAAATAGTAGATAGATGACATAATAGATACCAACACTCAAACACCAATTAGAAAACATAAACATTCAAGCACTAAGTAGACGACATAAGTAAACTCATACCTTAATTTATCTCAGGGGAGGATATCTTGTTTAACAATCAATCTAGTTAGCATGATATGACTTTACAAAACATCAGCTCAAGCACAAATAAGATCATGATATCCATAACAACCACTAGCTAACATGTTCACATCATAAGCTCATAAACTATTATCATTCATATGTAATAATCACATATGCATAGTCAATCTAGATTAGTATGCCATAATATCACACCATATTAACTCATACCTCAACTTTATAACCCTAACCCTTTGCATAAACCAATCCAAGCTAGTATGATACACATAACATTAAGATATTCAATGCAATGAACATAACCATCATGCATATGACCATTTTGAATTAGTATACTACATACTACATACAACATCAAGATCTTTAATGAAATAACCCTAATCATCAAGTTAAATAACATATAACAACAATAAGGTAACATATAACATGCTCATCAACAACATATAACATAATCATCAAGTTATCTAACGTAAAAAAACAATAGCAATGCATACAACCATAGGTTACTATCATTCATGACTATCCGACACATGTTGATAAGCTATATTAATCGACTAGCATCTATCATGTATGTAACCATAACCTCAATAGACGTACATAAACCTAATGTATATAACCCTAATGCATATGACAATCCATTAACTGACATACCTACATGCTCAACATACAAAATTATATGATGACATGCTCTTTCCTTGATGTCCAATGTTGCAGCTTCACCTTAATGATCTACATCTCCAGCTCTATTTCAGCCAACCCATTAGCATCATAACATACCAATAACATAATGATGACCTAATTACATATAATGAGCTCGCAATGCATGTCCACCCTACCATACATGCATAACCCTAACCATGATAATGCATGCATAACACCATATAGACACCAACATGCATAACAAATGCATATACAACCATACACTCATGATGACACATCCCACAAAAACACCATCAACCTTCACATGGTGGATGTTGGGTGCAGTTTTTCAGCATATTTTAGACACCTCTTCCCCATTTTTAACCATTTTCTACTTTGAACTGGGAAATTTATGTCCTAATTATCACTTTCCCTAGTTACAAGAGCAACTCTTGCTTTGACATATTATTTTTCCATTTTTGTTAAATATTGAATGAAGTGATGTCGTTTTTATGGCTAACTAGGGTGAGTGTGGAAGAATTTTTCTGGTTATTTTCCTTTCAAGTGTTGCCTATAAACTCAAGGCCAAAGGATGAATGGTTGTTCTATTACTCACAATTATACTCTAAATATTTGTTGTTACAGTTTTGCTATTAGACCTTAAGTTGTTGTTACACCATGAGATTCTATTACACTACAACTGTCAATAGTCGTGGGTACTATTCCATGAGACAGTTGTCAAGGAGTATGAATTATCTATGGGAAGTCAAAGGATCTGAGCGGTTATGATTCTAGAGGACAATGTAACTTGAACTGGCCTTGTATTTAGAAACAATTTGTAACAATTTCTATTTTTCTTTTAATATCAATCAACATGAGAATTGTAATATTCTCATGACTAGTTTGTTCCCTATTTTTGGGCATGTAAAATTTATAAAAGGATTCAATTCCATGAAAGGGAACATACAACACAAGATAATATCGACATTTTGATCTTGTAATTCACAGTTATTTTTAATACAAAACATCTTTGGTGATGATTTTACAAATTTTGTCTTGAGTTCCTAACTAGTTCTCATTCCATCCCTACACCTTGCTAAGGAGGAAGGGCCCTCCTCTTTAGTAGGGATTGCAAAAATAGTAGTAGATTAATTATTTTATTTTTGTTAAATGTGGGTTTATTATTGTCATTTTATAATTTGTAGAGCATATTTACTTCTGTTTTTTGAATTCATTATATATTTTGTTACACGAAATTGGTTAGAAATGTAATGTTTGATGAGTTGATACAGTTTCGTTAATATTGTGTGTGGCATGCCTGTTTCTTGATAAAACATGAAGTTTGATGAGTAACTTCATTCTTGTAGAATGATTTTTAATTTCTGCATGAATGTTTTAAGTTCTGCAATTGTGTTTAGCGACATTTCTTTCATCTCTTTTATTTTTTTCTTTGGTTGTTATGTATCGGCATAAATAATGTAGACACCATTTAAATAAATATACTTACCCTAGTTGAAAATTAAATGGTTGTGTTTTATTCAAATTAAACAATGATTAAACCAACACAACATTTTGGCGTCATTTCCAGGGAAGACAATTGATAATATAGTCATCCAAGTGTGTTTTGCTAAGTATAGTGTTTCTAGTGCACAGGTGTTGGGAGGTAAGACAAGAGGTAAGAACGTGTGCATCGCTCTAACATACCTAAGTGGGCTCACCACTGTGATCATTAGAACACTTAGGGTGTGTAATTTTTTTTTAATTTTCTTTAGAAGTGTTCTTAGTCTTATAGACATTGGGCGGTAAGACGAGAGATAAGAACCTACGCATCACTCTAACACACCTGAGCGGTCTCACACCTTAAGTGTCTCAGATTCTACAATGGTCAGCCCGCTACATTCCTATTTGGACATGGGGAAACATGAAAGCTACATTCCTATCAAAGTATCAGGACTATTGTTAGACCAGGGACTTGAGAGAAGAAATATTTAGGATGACATAGAAGGAGGAAGAAAGCTTCAAGGATTATGTTGAACGATTCTATTACAACTTATAGAGATCTAAACATAGTGATTTAGTTCTAGAAACCTTGAGGACCATATTCATAATGGGACTGAGAGATGACTGCCTCAATATGTTGAATCTACTAGGGGAAAGGAGACATAAGTCAAGAATAATTTGATGAGATAACAAATCTCTACCTATGATGCTCAAGAGGGTCATCGTGAGGAAGAAGTATGGTATGGGATGCCTTTGTTAGGATACAAAAATTTTCAATTGGAGGTGTGACTAGAGCTAAGATCAAAAATTTGTTTGAAAATCTTAAAACTGATCTCCTCAGTACCTTGTCTTCTCAAATGACAACAACACAAGTGAATAAACCACTAGATGAATTTGATACAACCTTAGTTGTATTCTTCCCAAAATGCAAGGAGAAGCACTTCTTGAGGGAATGCAGAGTTAACAACATCAACTTGTGCAACATTTTTTATCTAGAGCATTATATAGGTTATTGCCTAGATATTCCCAGACTTAAAGCAATGCTTAAAGAGTCAAGTAACGAATTTCAGTCCTCCTTTTTTATTAGATCTAGGAAACCATGGAAACCATGACCCCTAGGTATGTCTCAAGACTTTTGTTCTTTTAAAACATGGAATAATATATATAATGCTAAACAATTACCTTCGCAGTATTCCACTCCTCCTCCAGCATAATTTCCTTCACCTTGGAACCAATGGTCTCCCTCTCCACCTTTCCAATACCCTCCATCTCATCCATATCCTAGGCCTCAAAATTATAGAGGAAATTCCTTAGGTCTAGCCCCTCCTGCATTACCAATGCAACAACAATTACACTCACCACCTCTTCAAACACCTACTTCTACACCTCCTATACGACCCCAATTACCTCTGCAACTTAATCCTAACCCAAATAATAAGGCATCCTAGGACATAGAGGCCCTGATTACTTTCTAGCTTACTATATTACTCCTGTTGAATGTAATTAAATTCATCTTTGATCAGGGAAAGTGATTAATCCAAAAAAAATTCCCTGTTATTACTAAAGAAGAGTGTGAGTCACCAAGAGAAGATACCACGAATCTTGAATATGTTGTCACACCTATAACAACCAACTCAGAAAGGACAACTACACCTGTAATAGCCAAATCGAGTAAAGTTGATACACCTGTAACAGCTAATTCAACTGTGATAACTAAGGATCCTCCGTAATCCACAAAGACTAGCTGAAACTGGGATGATTCCACAACCTGAATCTGATTTTCTTAAGGAATTAAAAAATATACACATATAGATTCCTTTAATGCAAGCCATTAAATATGTGCCTATCTATGCAAAAACAGTAAGAGATGTGTGTTAAAAAACCTGGAAGGAAGCCTAAGGACCCTATTACTATTAATGTGATGGGAAAGTTGTCTGAATTGATTACTAACCAACCTCTCTTAACCAAATATAATGATCCAGGGAATCTTACAATCACTGTTTACATTGATGGCAAGCCCATTACCAATACATCGATTGATTTGGGGGCGACAATCAATGTCATGACCAAGGAGCTCTTTACCACTTTGGGATTACACAGACTAAGGCAAACACATACGATGCTAGAATTAGCAGATAGGTCATGTGTTAAACCTGAAGGAGTGTTAAAAAACGTAGTGATCATAGTGGATTCTTGGAAATATCCAATAGACTTCCTCATTTTACAAACTAAATAAAACTTGGGGGTATCCCTTGATTCTACGAAGGCCTTGGTTGGCTACCACAGATGCATTCTTTGGATGCAGGTCCCAGTCTATGATAATTTAATATAGATAGGCCACAAAGAACCTTAGCCTCTACCCCCCAGTGAAACCAAGTATGGATTTGGGAAACCCCTTGTGGGAAGAATTCAAACTCGAATCAAATTACTCCCAGCGGCTTCTTACCCTTGGAAAAGCCCAATACTTTAAAGATGAGACAGAAGATAATATTATAAATAGCTTTATCAATAATCAACTTTCAGTTACTTCTATTAAGGACTCGGGGGAGGACAATGTTGTAGAATACCTTAGATTTGAATAGATGAAGACCACTCCAAATATTAACAGTATTCCAGATGAAATAGAATGAGGTAAATACCTAAATGTCAATCCACACCTGATTGTTGAACAAAATAAATGTTGTTACAGATGTTACATAAGTTATAAAAAGGTGTTTACATGGGATTATATAGACATGAAAGGAATCCATCCTAGCCTATGTACTCACAACATCTATTTAAAAGAATGTTGCAATCTAGTTAGGCAACCAAAATGATGTATGAACCCTGCACTAAAGGAGGTAGTAAAAGAAGAATTGCAAAAACTCCTGAATGCCAATTTCATTTATCCAATTTCTAATAGTCAGTGGGTATCCCCACTTGTCATCATTCCTAAAAATAATGGCAAGTGGAGAGTCTTTGTATTCTATAGAGAACTAAACAAGGCTACCCAAAAGGACCATTTCCATTTTCCATTCATAGATTAGGTTGTTGATACCTTGTTTGGGAAGAATTTTTTGTCATTTTTGGATGGATTTAGTGTTACAATCATATACAGATTGCCCCAAAAGATCATGATACCCTTGGGGAACCTTTGCATACAAGGTTCTTCCTTTTGAACTATGTAATGTGCCAACAACATTCCAAAGGGAAATATTGGGAATTTTCTTAGATCTGTTAAATGATTGTTTAGAAATATTTATGGATGACTTTACACCTTATGGCGATGCCTTTGAAACAACATTAGTTAATCTTGAAAAAGTATTAGAATGATGTGTGAAAACTAATGTTTCTTGAAGTATTTTAAAGTGTCACATGATGATGAATGAAGGGATTGTGCTAGGACCTCTTATTTCTACTGACAGGATTAAAGTAGAAATTGCTAAGATAGAGGTAAACTTGAAAATTCAAATTCCCAAAACACAAAAGGATGTACACAGTTTTTTGGGACATGCAGGGTATTATAGAATATTTATAGAAAAATTTTGAATATTGTATCTCCTTTATTTTCTTTACTTGTGAAAGATGTGGAATTTGTTTGGACAAGGGAAATGCAAGTAGGCCTTTACTGAATTTAAAACGTTGTCTATTAGCAGCCCCTGTTTTTTGAGGACTAAACTGGAGTCTGACATTTCACATAGCCACATATGCATCTGATACCACTGTGGGAGCTATATTGGGCCAAGTAGAGGACAAAAAACAATATGCTATCTATTACATAAGAAATAATTTGACTCCAATTGAACTCAACTATACGGTGAAAGAAAAAGAGTTCCTTGCAGTATTGCATGCCATCAACAAATTTCGACACTACATCACGGGATATTAGGTGTTTGTACACATTGACCACTCTGCCATTCATTTTTTAATGAATAAACCAGTCACTAATGGTAGGGTTAAGCATTCGTTATTGCTGTTACAGGAGTTTGATATAAAAATCCTAGATAAACGTAGGAAAGATAATGTAGTGGTTGATTTTCTTTCTAGGCTAATTGTTGGTGATGAATGTGTTCTTGTTGAAGACTCTTTTCTTGATGAATACCTTTTTGCTATTTCAACTCACTCACCGTAGTATGAAGACATAGATAATTATCTTGGTGCAGGAATATTTCCACAACACCTATCCTGAAGAGAAAAGAAAAGAGTTGTCCAAAAAAGTGCAAGATATTCTTGGATTGAGAGAAATCTCTATCACACTGGGCCATATCATCAGATCAAGCAGTGTGTGAGGGAGGATGAAATATTTGATATCCTTAGAGCTTGTCACAAGGAACCTTATGGAAGACACTTTGGAGATAAAAGGGTATAAGGTGCTTTCAATAGGATACTATTGGCCCACAAAATTTCAGGATGCAAAGAAATTTGCGAAGGGATGTGACAACTACCAGAGAATGGGTCAATTGCTCCAAACAGATGAGATGTCTTTACACCCTCAAATAGTTTTAGAATCATTTGAGAAATCGGCCTTGGATTTTGTAGGGCCAATTAATCCTTCATCCCAACAAAATTCCTACATCCTGGTCTGCATAGGTTATGTCACAAAGTGGGTTGAAGAAAAGGCATTGACCAGAGCCACAAAGCAGGCTACTTCAGATTTCTTGTTTGAAGACATTTTTGTTCACTTTGGGATACCTCAAAAAATAGTGAAAGATGGAGGACCCCAATTCAAATCTCATTTGATTGAGAAATAAAAAATTGGTCATTACATTACTTCACCTTATCATCCACAGGAAAATGGCCAAGTGGAAAGCACCAATAGATGAATTATTACCAAGATTGTGGCTAGCCACCGAAGAAACTGGGCTGATAAACTTCCAGAGGCATTGTAGGTATACATGACTACATGGAGGAACACTATGGGATTATCACCATATGAATTAGTGTATGGTAAAAATCCTTTATTTCCCATAGGGTTCGAGATAAATACACTCAGAACAATGCTACAGGTGAACATGGATTAGGCTACAACATAGAAGCAATGGTTGAATCAGCTAAATGAGCTAGATGAAAATAGGTTGGCTATTATTCAACAAACATATATCATTCAACAACAAAGAGCTAATTGGCACAATAGATTCATAAACAAGAAGGTGTTTCAAAAAGGAGATTGGGCTCTATTCTACAATTCTAGATTTAAGGATTTCAAGGGGAAGCTCTTCACCAGATGGCTAGGTCCTTATGAAGTTGATACAGTCTTTGACAATGGGACTGTGTATTTAATTACCATTGATAGTGCTAGGACACCATTACCTATTAATGGGCATCGTCTTCAGTTAAATCACAAACCAGCTTCAAGGGATTCATCTGTCAACATTGTTGTGGAATATGACCTTCAAATTATAGGGGCAGGGGAAAAATATATTATGCTACCAAATTTTTTAATTTTCAATAAGTGTAATAGTTGAAAACCAACTTTTGTTGGTGGGTGATACACCAAATAAATAAAATAATAATAATAAGTAACAAAAACATATAACTAAAAATCTTCCTATGAAAACCTCTTATAGGGGCGTAGGCAGACAATTGTGATAGTTGAAAACCACCACGTGGCGGTTGTTATGTCTTTTTCTCTTTCTATAACAACATAATTTATCTTATGTATATCTTACACTATGTTTTTACAAGTTTCAATTATTTTCTTTTACTTTTCAAATTTTTGAAAGTATCCGTAAGAGTAGTGTAAATAAGAATCTGTTGTAAAAATAGTGCTAGCAATTACATTTATTGTTACACCTGTAACAACTAACAATTTGCAACAATGAACCAGGAGAAATTCTTTGCCACAATAAATAGTATCATCAGCATCTTGCTACAGGAGCAAATGACACAATCAACATGTCATCACCAAAATTAATCACATCATCGGTACCTTTTCCCGGGTACCTTTTTGCCACATCACCTTCGGTACGTCACTTGAAAGGTATATCACTTTTTCCTCTGTTTAAAATTATGGAAATTAATATGAAACTTTCTTTTATGGTTGAGCATGGTCATCACATTAAACTTAGGGGGAGGGCGAATCATTTCACAATTTGTAATTTAAAACCATACTTAAAGCGACAACCCTGTAATCATTACCAAACCTTGCAATTATTGTTATCTTTTTATGCCAATCATGCCTTAGGATTAAATTTAATTTAAGCCAAACCTCCATGATCCAGGATCAACAATGAGACCATAAGGTGTACTTTACGATCCCCTAATCTGACATTCCTTATTTTATTGCCTACCTTACTGCCCTGATATGAACCCCAACAAAGCATTGCACCCTCATTTCAAAAATTCTCAGAGAAAAAAGTAGAGAAAACATATAGTGTAGCAACTAAAATAGAGATGGGAGGAGAAATAGCTAAGCACGAGCCCAATTCTACAAAATATTGGAAAATTTTCCTGAGGCATGCCAAATTTTTAAGAAGGCGGGATGGTTTGATTTCTTTGAAAAACCCAAGGGGTTAGAGGAGACGGTTGCCCTGGAATTCACCAAAAATTTGGACAGTAACTAGACAAAGGTTAGAGGGCTAAAGTTAGAGGTCATAGAATAAGTAATTTCCCCAGTAATAGCATTGCAAGCCAAAGGGAAAAAGTGATTTAGCTTAAAGATTAATGATCCCTCCCTCAAGGCAGAATTTTTGCAAGGGGAGGAGCCATTGGAAAAGAAAGGTCAGGGAATTGACCCATTATCACTCCCTCAGCTATGGGGAGACGTTTCCTTATACGTAATTAAGTACACTACTTGAGAAGGAAGGGAAATGGTTGTGTTCAATTACCATTTCCCAATGTTAAAAAATCTTCGACACATGCAACTAGTCAACCTCCCATATTTCCTATTAGAAAATGTAAGGCACATGTATGCTGCTGTGAATAATTTTGTGCAGTCAGAGAGTTGCATTACCAACCATGGCCTCATCAAATTAACTGTGTTGGATGAATTGGAATGCCAAGGCAAGAGATGGGAGGAGTTTATGAGTAGAAATATGAAAGATTCCCACCAAAAGCAAGCTAAAATCCCCGATGACGCTCCAAAGGAAGCTAGGGACACTAAAGAGCAAGGGCAATCCTTAGGAAGAAGGATTAAGAAAATATCATTGGAGAAGCCAATAGGCGGTAGGACACCGAAGAAGAATGTAAGAGTCAATACACATCCAGAACCTTCATCTCCATCAAGAAAGGAGCTAAGAAAGCATGTTATAGCGGCTACAACCACCCTCCAAAATTTTGGCTTACATGCTAATTTCAGAGCCTACTTTGGATCCTACAATCGATCGTCCTTGGTCACTTGTTGCTAAGATGATGATCTCAAGCTCCCCCTCCTTGATCTTAAGATTTGTTCATGTTCTCATCTTTATGCAACATGTGTCATCATTAGGCATAGGGATTGTTGTTGGTCATGCAAAGGGAATGTTGTTTGGCTTCAAGGGAAAGCATGCGCGTAGGAGTTGTTATCATCACATAGACATGTTTCACAATAACTTCACAAATTCTTGTCTGAAGGTTTTTGCATCAATAAAAGTATGTCGTTTGCATTCTTGATGGTCTATGTTGCATCACTAAGTGTTCCTGTGAGATCACAGTCAATTCTTATCGATGTTCACATATATTTCACTAAACTCACACTTAGCCAATTTCCAAAAAAACTTAGCCTCATCTAGCCTCTTGAAATTGTGCACTTAGCTTCGACAACCATCAAGCTTCCTCCCTTGCCTACTGGAACCATGTAGTGTGCAGAGACCCCAACATCCCTTGGCATCCAAAACTACACAGTGGTTTCCTCCTAGGACCCCCACCCCGTAGCAATGTCTTATGCCTCAAAATTTTGTAGTGTTGTATGAGCTTCCCTTTCTATCTTGCATGCAAAAATTGTGTAGTTAGGCCTCCCAAATCCTCATTACGGTTGCAGTCACTGCCCATTGAAACAATGTTGATCTATCTCTTAGTAACTATAGGAAAAATTGACATGTTGAGATCAATCCCAAGGAGTTGAAGAGAAGAACTAAGAGACTAAGTGATGGAAAAAGATTCGGACCGCATGCAAACTTCGTCGAATGCATGATCATCTTGAGGGTAAGTATGGTAAGTAAAGAACACCTTTGAAGTACACCTGTTAGTTGAGTTTCCAATATTCCTTGTCATTTTCATATCATCATGTCTTTAGCAACATGCATGTGTGCAAACACGAAAATTCATTTCATATGTTTCTTCTACATGTCTTTCTTTCTTTTATCTTGTTTTACCAATTGTCATCTTCTGCATGTTTATTGCCATGTCATTCTTGCGAACTTGTTTTGGTGCTATCAAAGGTTTATATTTATGTGTATGAGTTGTTTCGACTATGTAAACACTTGTTGCACTCACACTCAACATTGTAATCACTGTCACGCAAGTTTTGTCATTTTCCTTCGAAGGTCTATCCGAAGTGTCACACTTGTCACTTTCACCACTAGATAGTCCCACAGTCAGTCACACTGAGCATATGTTGTCTTGTGGTTTGAGTTTTCTTTTTGATGAGTCATGTTGAGTGCGTATTCAGAAGGTCATGTATACACGAGTTCACTCGCTCACACACTTGGCCATTTTTTCGAAAATCTATCAACCAGACAACCCTCCACCAATCAGACCCCCACTGAGTTTAACTATGCAGTCTTTTCCCTCAGCGACTATTTTCCAGAAATGTATAGAGCTTGAGGCTGCCCTCCAGGTAGTCTACATTGCACAATCCTGGAATCAACTCGACTGACTATCACGCAGAACAGTGCATAAGTTTCCCAAGAAGTCATTTCATTTTGTGCTTCCTTCAAGCCTATCCATCAAGCCTTTTGTTAGTCAACCAGAGAATTTGACTGAGCAGTGACGAAGCGTTGCACTCATCTCCAAAATTATGAAGAAGCTTCCAGCCTTCCTACTTTCACTGCCTAAAGAAATTGTGTGGCAAGAGGGATATGCACCCGTTTCCAATAATTGCACTGTCTCTGGAAATTGTGCAGTTTTTTCAATCAGTCCCCCTGTCGGCCTGTTAGCCACTCCTCCTTAAAAGTATATAGTTTTCATGGATAGTCCACATGCTGCCTAACACCCCACTCATCCTAAAAACCACACAGAAATGTTCTACATGAATACCTCCCAGATCTGTGCAGTTCTAGACAGTAAGCTTTGTTGGCATTATGATGCATATGTTGTACTTGATGGCAACCCACTCATCTCAGATGATAAATTATAGTGCAGCAAATTTCACGTACTTTCATGAAGATAAAATTTTATTTCATGTAGAGAAAAGTTCACTCACTTTTATGCAGAGAAAAGTTTATTTCATGTGGAGAAAATTTCACGCACTTTTATGCAAAGAAAAGTTTATTTCATGTGGAGAAAAATTTCACTCACTTTTATGCGGAGAAAAGTTTAGTTCATGTAGAAAAAAAAGTTCACGCACTTTTATGTGGAGAAATTGTTTATTTCATGGGGAGAAAATTTCATGCACTTTTATGTGGAGAAAAAGTTTATTTCATGTGGAGAAAAAGTTTATTTCATTTGGAGAAAATTTCACGCACTTTTATGTGGAGAAAAAGTTTATTTCATGTGGAGAAAAGTTGACGCACTTTCATGGTTGGTTCATGGTATTGGTCCGACAGTTCTTTTTTATCCTATGGTTTTGGTCCGTGGTATTGCATCCAAAAGTGTTGATCCCAAGTATTGGGTTCATGGTATTGTGTTATTATGGTTTTGGACCGTGGTATTGTGAAAGGCCTAAGGCTATAAAAGGGGAAGGAGATCATTTGGCAAAGCATCATCTGAATTGTTATTGAATATCTGATAAAGTGCTAGATTTGGAATACTGTGATTGGGTTATGGTGCAGATCTGGATCTGAATAAAGAAGGAACCTGGGCACAAGGAGAAGGATAAGTTCTATTGATGGGTCTTAATATTTAAGCTTGAATTATATTATTTTTTGTTCTGGGTTTAGATTTGGTGTGTGGTTACAATTACTGTGATTTGGATACAGTTGTCAGAGAAGTGTCTACTTGATTCAGTGCTAATTGGTGAAAAGGAGATTGTTTGATGCAGGAATTCTTGATGATTGATTGATGCTCATGGATCCAGTCTGAAAATTTTATGAAACGTGGTCCCTGGAAGAAAGAGAAGGTTGTAGCCTTCTGTAGGCCAGCACCTACGTACTAGTATCTTGGCTAGTGCAAGAGCTAAGGGGGTTGTAGCTCCCTTCCAGGAGATTCTCGAAAACGAGAGAGGGTTGTAGCTCTCTATAGGTTGCAGCCTGCATACTGGTAAAGGACTGCACCAGTACAATTGTAAAAAAAAGTTTCTAATTGAAAGAAGATAGAGACATATTGCAGCAGGTGGTTTTCACCCACATTGGGTTTCCACCTTATGTCATGGTGTTCATGTGTGTGGCTTATGT
>APFE030955167.1:488244-540006 GCA_000404065.3 Pinus taeda
CCCGCACACCCCCCCCTCCCCCACGTGGAGGGCTGTACAAACTTCTTGGGGTATACATTCGGCTGAAACAAAGACCTCTAAATAATCATGTTCCACACCCAACAATCTCCCACTCGGAGAATGATTGTAGCAACTCCACTGTTGCTTCATTTGTTGGACAATGACTCCTCTTTGGACTTGGTTGTTTCTCATCTTCATCGTCATCCTTCAAGACGAATTTAAACTGAGCATATTATCAGTTTCTCCCTGGTTACAACTTTTGTTAGCATATCTATAGGATTTTGGCTAGTGTGTATCTTTTCCAGCTTCAAAACTCCATCTTCCAACACTAATCATATGAAATGGTACTTGAGCTGTATGTGTTTAGTCCTGGAATGAAATGCTGATTTCTTTGCAAGATGAATGGCACTTTGGCTATCAATGTATAATGTTCCCATATCATACTTCTTACCCAATTCACCCATAAACCTTTGTAACCAAATAATTTCTTTACTAGCCTTTGTAGCAGCAACATACTCTAATTCTGTTGTTGAAAGTGCAACAACACTTTGGATTTTTGAAACCTGACTGATAGTTGTTTCACCTATAGTAAATACATATCCTATAGTGCTCCTCATGTTATCTTTGTCCCCTGCCATATCTGAATCAACATATCCCTATAAAGAAATGTTTGAACCACCAAAGCATAATGCTTGATTTGTGGTACTTTAAGATATCTGAGAATTCCATTTCATCAGCTGCCATCGCCGAATGTTCCTTTCCATGGATTGTTCATGTGTACTTCTTTCTTTACAGAATGCCACTGCATGTGCAAGTATGCAAAGCCATCGTCCAAATCGATTGGCATACATTCAAGCTTCAACTATTGATGCATATGGAACTTTAGACATATAATCCATGTCTTCTTGGGTCTTTGGGCACATTTCCTTACTAAGTTTGAAATGGCTAGAAAAAGGTGTATTAACTGGTTTTGCATTGTGCATATTAAATCTTTTCAACACCTTTTGTATGTACTCATTCCGAGACAATGTTAATTTGTGATTTTTCTTGTCTATAGTTATTCTCATACCAAGGATTTGTTTTGCAGCTCCCAAATCCTTTATTGCAAATGAATTTGCCAATTTTCTTTTGAGCACATTTATTTCCTGCATGTTAGACCCTACAACAAACATGTCATCTACATACAATAACAATATAATATAGCTACCATCATTTGATTTTTTAGATAAACACAATGATCAGAGTGACATCTAGTATAACCTTATTCAGACATAAACTTGCCAAATTTTAGATACCACTACCTTGGAGCCTGTTTTAAGACATACAAGCTCTTCTTCAACCTGCACAATATTTTCTCCTTCCCTTTTACCTCATATCCTTGTGGTTGCTGCATATATATCTCTTCCTCCAAATCCCCATGGAGAAAGGCTGTCTTTACATCTAACTGCTCAAGTTGCAAATCTTCAGCTGCTACTAGATTTAAAATAGTTCTGATTGAAGTCATTTTAAGAATAGGAGAAAATATCTCATCAAAGTCTATACCCCTTTTCTGTGCAAACCCTTTCACCACAAGTCTAGCTTTATACCTTTTTTCTACCTCCATCTTCTTCCTTCAACTTGTAAACCCATTTATTCTGCAATGTTGTTTTACCTGTAGGAAACCTGACTAAGACCCAAGTCTGGTTATGTGCTAAGGAGCCCATCTCTTCTTTCATGGCTTGCTCCCACTTCTTCCTGGTTTCTACTTGCACTGCTTCTTCATAACATTTTCGTTCACTAGAATCAGTCAAGAATACGTAATATAATGAAGGAGAGTAAATTTCAAGAGGTCTACTTATCTTGGTAGATCTTCTAACACCACTTTCAGGTGTTTGAGGTGCTTGTTGCTGTTGTGGTTGTTGTTCTAGCTGTTGATCATTATGATCTTCAGGCACCATCACTTTTCTTGTGGTATCGTCAAGCACTGTGTACTATCTATTTTCTTTTTCTTGTTTCTTTTCTTGCACCTAATCCTTATAAAAAACCTTTTCATTGAATATGACATCTCTGCTCCTAATGATTTTGTGTTTTTCATAATCATGAAAGTGATAACCAAAATCATTAACACCATATCCAAAAAAGGTACATTTCTTTGATTTTTCCTCAAGCTTTGTTCTATTTTCTTTATTAGTGTGGACAAAGGCTTCACAACCAAAAGTCTTTAAAAATGAGTAGTTTACCTTTTTACCTGTCCATGCCTTCTCTAGAATACCACCATCCAAGGAAATTGAAGGCCCTCTGTCAATTAGATAAATAGCAGTATCTATAGCATCTGCCCAAAATTGTAAAGGAAATCATGCATGCAATTTCATGCACCTTGCACGCTCCATGATTGTCTTGTTCATCCTTTCTGATACACCATTTTCTTGTGGTGTTCCTAGAACTATATTCTCTCTGCGAATTCCATTCTTAGAACAGTACCTATCAAACTCTTTGCTGCAATATTCACCTCTATTGTCTGATCTAAGACACTTCAACCTTTTTCCTGTCTCATTTTCAACCAAAACTTTCCATTTATTGAAAGTATCAAATACATCAGATTTATTTCGAATACAATAAATCTAGTTTTTTTTGTTGCATCATCAATAAAAGTAACATAATAATGAGAGCCACCAAGAGATGATACCTGAGCAGGTCCCCATACATTTGTATTCACAAGCTCTAATTTTTCACTTTTCTTTTCTTTCCCAACTCTAAGGAATCTGACTCTCTTCTGTTTTCCATAAACACAATTCTCATAGAATTTTAAATCAACATGCTCAAAACTGGCAGCAAATTTCTTGAGTGAAGAATCTACATCCCCTTCTCACTCATGAGCCCGAGCCTATGATGCCACAATGTCGTATCTTCTCCTGTAGGAGTTAAAGCATTAACATAATTAGATATACCATTGCATAAATACAATGTACCAACCTTTCCTCCTTTCGCTATTACTAGGGATCCTTTAGTGACCTTCTAGGTTTTATCTGTGAAAGTAGTTACACAACATTCACCTCCCAACTGCCCTTTTGAAATCAGATTTTTCTTCAAATCTAGGACATGCCTTACCTCCTTTAATAGCCACTAATTTCCATTTTTTTGTTTTATGAAAACCATACCCATTCCAATGATTTTACAGGGTTTATCATCACCCAATCGAACCTGTCCAAAATCTCCTTAAACATAATCATAAAAATGTTTCCTATCAGGTGTGGCATGGAATGAGGCCCTTGATTCTACCACACAGGCATCAATAATATTTTCTAATGAAAGAATCAAAGCATCTTGCAACACATCACCTGTTACATTTTCTTCATGATTGTTTTCTTGTTGTGCATATCCTTCTTTTCCCTTTCGAGACTTGCAGTGTTTCTTCATGTGTGCTTTCTTCCCCCATTTCCAACACACTATCCCCAATCTGGATGTGGATCTACCTTTTCTTGACTTACTGTGATATCCAGGGCTCTTTCCTCTTTCCATTTTTCTTCCCCTAGTCTCTACAGTCAAAGCATTACCTGATGTCTCACCAGAGCTTTTCTGTCGCATTTCCTCGTTAAGGATTGCACCGACAACATCATCAAACTTTAAAGTACTATATCCAGAGATAGAGTTACTAATGGCCATAACTAAACCATTCCAACTTTCTAGCAATGAGCATAGAAATAACAGAGCCCTAACTTCATTGTCAAAAGTTACCCCTACAGAACTTAACTGACTTTTAACTGTATTAAATTCATTTAAATGATCAGCAATAAATCCGCCTTTTGACATCTTCATATTAAATAAACGCTTCATAAGAAATACCTTATTTCAGGCTGAGGGTTTTTCATATAGTTTGGCCAATGTCCACATTAAACCCTCCATTGTCATTTCCTTTGAAATAGTAAATGCTACTAATGCCGCTAGGCACAACCGTATTGTTCCAAGTGCCTTTCTATTGAGAATATTCCATTTTGTGTCTATCATACTCGTTGGCTTCTTTACCTTTCCACTTAATGGTTGGTACAGGTCTTTATAGATAATCTTCCATCTGCATCTTCCACAACTGATAGTTTTGGCCATTGAATTTTTTGACCCTAAATCTACCATCTTCCGCCATTACTCCCACTCGAACCAGGAACCCTTCTCTCTTCCGAGTTTATCAGCCAAATAGACCTTCAACTCTAATTCCAATTTTTAGAAAATTATATATTATAGAGCAATGGAACACATAAAATATTGCAGAAATATAAACATAGAAAACGTATAAAACAAGAGAGACACAAATATACATGGTTCACCCAGTTTGGACTACGTCCACGAAGAAACAACCAGTCCTTCTTTTTATATTATCTAGCATACTGAAGAGATACAACCTATAGTAGATCCATTTTAACTCACTCTTCACTCTAAATCTCCTCTCTCTTCCTTACTCAGAATACAGATCTATGTAGACACAATACAGTTCCCTCATATATAGCGAGGGGTTGCCTTCTAGGGAAAAAAACCCTAAATCAAACATAACTTCTACCGTCAGATCTCCATCTAATGAACGACCCAGATTGACTACAAAATTACAACATTTTACAAGGCAATTTTACATCTATTTTTAGCTTCGAGGGCACTTCCCCCAAACCCTCACCGAGGAACCGCTAACCCCCCAGCCAAGGGGGATTAACCCACCGGGACCCCCGTGGGGGGGGGGGATAGTCCCCCTGGCACCTCGCCCCCCCAAGTGAAGGGGTGTATAATCTTCCTGGGGTATACATCCGGTTGAAACCTTTGAATATAGAAGATAATCAAGCTCCACACTCAACAATTGCCTCCTCCTTCCCACACTGCTTTCCCCGAAAAGATTGTGCATTTCTACCTGCAAGCTAAGCGAGATCCCATAGATGTCACTAGTGTAACAGATTGCTCAACCCAACTTCTCAGTGATCTTTATGAAGTTTTTCCCAACAGTGCCTCAGAGCCTCATATCCCGGCTTGACATGTGCTCTGCAATGTTTCAGAGCCTTGTCCTCTCTCCCATCATATACATCTGGAAACGAAAGGCAATACATCATGGTAGACTAGGGGATTTCTAGATTTGGTGACATCTCGTCATGAGTGATTGCAGGAACAGGTACATGAATAATACATGGAGCAACGATGAATGGGATGAAAAAGGAGCGCATGCTAGAAGGCTTGGATGTGGTTGAACAAACACACGAAGCATATCAAGTAGCAAGTGAAGGAGACACATGCATGAACCATCAAGCGAACACCAAGACCATTGAAGACTTCGTGCACTCTTCCATACAGAGGTGAAGCTATGGTACACCACAAGAACACTCATCAC
This sequence comes from Pinus taeda, assembly GCA_000404065.3. NCBI lineage: Eukaryota > Viridiplantae > Streptophyta > Pinopsida > Pinales > Pinaceae > Pinus > Pinus taeda. The sequence goes on from APFE030955167.1 coordinate 493,583, forward strand.
TCAGTAGCACAATAGCTCGACACGAACAACACAACGAGCATGTGCATACCAATAGTGTCATGTCGAGTTGTGCCATGAGTCACCTTGGCCACATCACTACTTTGGGTCATACTTGTGTAATCAATATAATGTAAAGTGGAATTCCAAGAGACCCACGGATGAAGTAAAGAGCCATGTAAGTCGAAGAGTCATGTAAGTCGAACAATCATGAGGGAAGTCGAACAGTCACAAGGGTCAAGTTCACCTTTTGCTATATATACCCCTTATTTGTACATACAAAATACTTTTCACCTTGGCTCCTCCGACATTGCTTTGAGTGTCTGTAGTCTTTTCTTTGAGGAGCGAGAAGTGGCTCCAACACCCCACTATTGGGGTTAGTGATGTATGGTGTACGGACGTGTCTTAGAACTTTCACTTAATTCATAAGCATGTTAATAGACTAGCATGTTTTCACACATGTATTGTATTCGTTTCTAAGACTATTCTTTGGATGCTTGTAATGTATGTTGCTTTAACTTGTACTAATATAGTTGAACCATTTTGGTTGTTTTAGTGCATATTCTGTTGGAAATGTGTTGTATCAATTGTTATTGTTGTCTCACTCATGTGGACTACTCCACTGAATGCTCGATATACTCATTCTTGTAAACTTTTTGTAACGATTGTCACACTCATGTGGACTATTCCATTGGGTGTTGTACGTGCTATCTATTCACCTTATGTTTATGACTATCACATCCGTGTGGACTTATATGTCAGAAGTTGTGCAAATCCTTCTGTGTTGTGTGTCTCTAACTAAGTTGGGACTATTCCCTTTCGACTTGAGAGTCACTTTTACCCTCTCCCTCTACAATGAAAGAAATTTGATGCAAGTGGCACTATGAACTCACTAGGTACACGAACCTCGTTGTTTGAAGACTAAGTATACCACTCTCATGTGTTGAAAAGAAAAAGCTAAGGCATATCTTTAAGATAATGGAAACTGGGCCATCATATTGGATGGGACTGCTACATAAAATGGTGTGAGGTCTAGTTGGGACTTCATATTGGGGATATCCCTTGAATGTTGGTGGGTCTAACACCATCAACATCTCTAGCACTAAAAGGAGGGCTAGATGACAAGCTGAGTCCTCTTAATTTGTTTTGAATCTTTGCACATCTATCATGGAGTTTGTAATATTTCACTCTCCGAAATATTTTTCCAACGGACATATCTTTGATGTTGAGAGGGAGTTCTAGGATGACTTGTCAGAAATCATGTATGATGGTGAAGGCAAAGTGGCCTGGCCTAAACATTTAGATGACTTCCATGCACTCATGGAGAACATGGAAGGTATTAGTGAAACATAGGTCTGTACGTTTCTCGCACACACACTTCGCGACTACCCATTTCTATGGTGTAACAAACTTCCTCATAACTCTGTACACTCATTCAAGCAGTTCAATGATCTAATAAAATATATTTTTCACCATTTTGATCCTGAAGAAATTGATAAAAAATGTTAAAACAGTGGAAGGCCACTCATGAATCTCTAGAGGAATTTTGAGGGCTCTTCCGTCAACTCTCTTTTGAAGCTCCAAAAATTAATATGAAGTTCAAATATCTTATTGAAAGGTATGAGTATGTCTTTTACAAATTTATCTCTACAAAAGTGAAGAAAAGGCTCAAACTCCGCTCAGCATACTTCTATGATGGAGCCGCACAATCTCAAGTGGATACAGTTGTTGTCACAAGTGACTGTCTGCCTTCTCCTCATCAAACAACTCCACCCCCACTGAGTGATGTGGGAGAGCGTGCACACAAGTATGTTCAACTGTCACATCATCCAACCCTCACTACTCTCAATTTCTACGTAGATTTTGGTTGGGAAGCCCATGGGTTGTCATATGAACTTGTTATCTCAACCTCTCTCCCTGCGTTCCGATGATCTTCTAGATGTTATTGTCTTGCATTCTTTCATTTTGGACTCCACACTTGTTGTGAACAAGGATCAAGCTATCGACGAAGTTGTTGTTTCACAGCTAATCTGCGTTGTCATTCATGATGAGTATGACTGGGTATCTGAACATGAACCCACAGTAAAGGATGACCTCCTTCTGTCGGCACCTCCTCCACTTTTTCCTGACACCTCTAGTGATTCTAATATCTCTTATTTTCCTTATGTAAATTCATCCATGGATACATCTACTTCTGATCATTTGCAGAACACACCCAATGTCAGTCTATCATTTACAAGTGGAGAGCACAAATATTTCATTGAGAATCTACTTGATTTTTCATCTACGTTTTCTAGAAATGCAAAGGGTGGACATTCTTGCTTCTCTTCAACGCCTCTGCATGATTCATCAGACCATGAGGATGCCAACGAACATCCCAAATTTCTGATTGTGTTTCTCATGAGCTACTTACTTCTTCATTTCATCACAATGTTGATTCACTCGATGTTTATCTTTCTAAGCCACTGGTCTCTGATGATCTATCTATTGACGAAGTGGAAACCCCATAGGATGTCGAGGAACTTCAGCCTGAGTTGATGGCTATGTCAAGCCCTCGTTGTCCTAAGGTTACTTCCACTTTCGATTAGAAAATTTCTAAAACACCCAAGGCTCCTCATCACTCATATGTATGCATTGAAGATCACTTTAATACACAAAGTTTACTTCCTCCACTCAAATCACATGATCCTATTGCTTATGCACTCGAGGAGTCATACACAGAAAGCACACTTGCAAGGCATATGTTGTCTCTCTTTCTCATGTTTGATTGTCTGTCATAGTCAAGAGAGTGTGCATGCTTATCATCTGCACACAGTGTGTCATAGCACCATGTTAAGTCCACATAATGTTTGTCTTGTGAATTTTCTCTTTTCTTTTTTGTGGATACTTTAGATCTTAGAGCATATTGGTCTTCATTAATATATCTTTCTTGTTCACTGGGTTACATGTATATATTTATTGTTTACTATGAATTTTCCAACATGGGCCAGCAAATGCACCAATGGATGCATTGGAAATAAGACTTCATGTGAGTGGGCCCATGCACTGTTTAGCATAGGAGTAGGAGTAGTGTTTTCTTTATTTCTTTCTTACATGGTTTGGTTTGCTTGCTTGCTTTCTTTTCTTACATATTTTTCTTTTTCTTTACTTCCTCTTTTTTTCTTTTTTCTTTCTTTGCTTGCTCGTTTCCGTAGGTTAGCCTTACATGAAATCGTGTTTGGCTCTTGAGACAAGCCGAGCAAATCTAAGAGGACTTGTATAGCTATCAACATCTAGTTATCTGTTGTCCACTCTCTTTATGAAGAGCTTGTTGTCTTCAGTCGATGATGCCTTGATGGAAAATACATTATGTTCAGAGTGAGTCTTGGTGAAAGCACAACGCTTGCACTATTAACTAGTACCGCCTACTCTAACCGGTTCTTTTGGGTTAACCCTTGTCAGCTTAGTCAAGTAGAATAAGGTGAGGGGGAAAACCTTAACAAGTATGTCAGAGGTATATATAACATACTTCTCTAAAAGAAAAACCTCTTCTGCTCTCAATAAGTTGGGATCCCTCTTTTTCCATTGAAATAAATAAGTGCCTATAATAAGAGAAAGGCTTCCTATGCGGAGAGGTGATACAAATAACTCCACTAGGGTACTGACCAGGCTCGCTGGTAGTAGAGCGATGGTTTTGTTCCTGCTTGACTCTATTAGGGTACTATCCATGCTTGTTAGCAGCAGAGAAACACCAGAGATGAAAATTAAACTCTTACAGTTATATTACTTGTGCATCAATATACCCCTCATCCCCAATTGAAACAAGTAAGTTGACTTGGCTTGGAATGTGTGTTTACCGATCAAGAGAATGGTAGGAACTACTTAATTCACATTAGCTAGTGTGGAAGCCATCACGATCAAAGAATCAAACAATACTTCGGAAGGGTTAGACTCAATTTTCACGAAACACGGTCCATATAGAGAGATGGAGTTCTACTAGTGTGTTGCCAAGGTTGTAGTGACTACAACCACCCTCCAAACTTTTGGCTTGCATACTAATTTTAGAGCCTACCTTGGATCCTTCGATCAATATTCCTTGGTCACTTGTTGGTAAGATGATGATCTCAAGCTTCCCCTCCTTGAACTTAAGAGTTGGTCATGTTCTCATCTTTACGCATCATATGTCATATTTCGGCATTGGGATTGTTGTTTTTCATGCAAAGGGAGTGTTGTTTTGCTTCAAGGGAAAGCATGTGCACAAGAGTCGTTAACATCACACAGACATGTTGCACACTCACTTCATGCATTCTTGTCATGAAGGTTGTTGCAATAAGAAAAGTATGTCTTATCCATTCTGGATGGTCTATGTTCCATCACTAAGTGTTCTTGTGATCACAGTCAAGTCTTATCAATGTTCACATATGTTTCACTGGTCTCACACTTAGCTAATTTCCCAATAAAATTAACCTAATCCAACCTCCTAGAATTGTGCACTTAGTTTCGACAACCATCAAGCTTCCTCCCTTGCCTATTGGAACCCCGTAGTGTGAAAAGACCCTAGCATCCCTTGGCATCCAAAACTGCACAGTGGTTTCCTCCCAAGAACCCCATCCCGCAATAGTGTCTTGTGCCTTAAAATTGTGCATTGTTGTCCAAGCTAGCCTCTCTATCTTGTATGTTGAAACTACGCAGTTAGGCCTCCTAAGGCCTCATTCTAACAACAGTCACTACCCGCTGAAACAACATTGATATATCTATGAGTGACTACAGGAAAAGATGACATGCTAAGATCACTCCCAAGGAGCTAAACAGAAGGACCAAGAAACTAAGTGATGGCAAAAGATCCGGACTGCATGCAAACTTCATTGATGCATGATCATCTCAAGGGTAACTATGGTAAGTAGAGAACACCTTCGAAGTACACCTCTTAGTTGAGTTTGTAGGATTGTTTGTCATTGTCATATCATCCTGTATTCAACAACATGCATGTGTGCAAATGCAAAAGGTCATTCCATATGTTTCTTCTACATGTCTTGCTTTCTTTTCGCTTGTTTGACCAACTATCATCTTCAGCATGTTTATTTTCATGTCATGCTTGTGACCTTTTTCTGGTGATATCAAAGGCTTGTCTTTGTGTGCATGATTTGTTTCGACTATGTAAACACTTGTCACACTCACACACAATGTTGTAATCATTGTCATGTAAGTTTCATCACAGTTGTCTGAAGGTCTATCTGAAGTGTCGCACTTGTCGTTTTCACCACTAGATAGTACCACAATCAGTCACACTGAGCATATGTTGTCTTGTGCTTTGAGGTGTTTTGTCGATGAGTCATTTTGAGTTTGTGTTCACAAGGTCATTTATACACAAGTTCACTTACTCACACACTTGGCCATTTTTTCGAAAATCTATCGACTAAGCCACTCTCCATCAGCTGGACCCCCACTGAGCTGCATTGCACAGCCTCAGCCCTCAATGACCAAGCACTATTGCCCAGAACTAAGAAAATATTGAACCTACCCTCAAGGAAGTCTGCACTACACAATACTTGAACCAACCTGAATAAATGTCACCCAGAACAGTGCAGAAGTTGCCCAAGAAGTCAATTCAGTCTGCGCTTCTCGCAAGCCTATCCATTAAGCCTCCCGCTAGTCAACTAGAGAATTTGTCTGAGCAGTGACCAAGGACTGCACTCATCTCAAAAACTGCACAAAATATTTCAGCCTACCTACTTTCACTAACTAAATAAATTGCATAGACAAGAGGGATAAACACCCACTGCCTGTCACTACATTGTCTCTAGAAATTGTGTAGTTTTGTGAGTCAGCCCCCCTACTAGTCTTCTAGCCACTCCTCCTAAAAATTGTACAGTTTTCATGGATAGTCCACCTACTTCCTAACACCCTGATCAGCCCGAAAACCATGCAGACATGTCATGCATGACCGCCTTTAAGATCTACATAGTTCTTGCTAGCAAGCTCCCGCATCTCGATCCTGAACTCCTATAGAAATATATGTAGTTTTCACTGCCAGTGCCTTCTATTGCCAGCATTGCCTTCCTTGAAAAAATTGCGCATTTCTTCCTCCCATCTAAACCAGATCTTGCAAATGTCACTGTTATCCCAGAATTCTCAACCTATCCTTTCAGTGTCCTCTGTGAAAATTTTCCAGACAGTACCCCAGATCCTCACATCCTGGCCTGACATGTTCTCTACAATGTTTCAAAACCTTATCCTCTCTCCCAGTCAGCTGCACCCAGAAACGAAAGGCAATGCATCATGGTAGACTAGGGGATTTCTGGATTTGACGTCGTATCGTCATGAGCCATTGCAAGAATAGGTACATGAATAAGACATGGCACGACAATGAATGAGATGAACAAGGAGATCATGTTATAAGGCTTGGTCAAAGTTGGATGAACACATGAAGCATACCAAGTAGCAAGTGAAGGAGACACATGCACATGCATGAACCATCAAGAGAACACCAAGGCCATGTAAGACACTGTGCACTCTACCATGCAGAGGTGAAGCTATGGTACACCAAGAGCACACTCATCACTCAGCAGCACAACAGCCAACAACTCGACATGAACAACACAACCAATAGTGTCATGTCAAGTTGTGTCATGAGTTGCCTTGACCTCATCACTACTTTGGGTCATACTTGTGTAATCAATGTAATGTAACATGGAAGTCCAAGAAACCCATGGATGAAGCTGAAGAGCCATGTAAGTCAAACAATCATGAGGGAATTCAAATAGTCACAAGGATCAAGTTCACCCTTGGTTATATATACCCCTCATTTGTACATGCAAAAGACTTTTCACCTTGGCTCCTCCCACATAACCTTGAGAGTTTGTAGTCTTTTCTTTGAGGAGCAAGCAGTGGCTCCAATGCCTTGCTATCAGGGTTAGTGGCATATGCTATACAGATGTGTCATGGAACTTTTGCTTGATTTAGAAGCTCGTTAACAAGCCATCACTTTTTCACATATGTATTGAATTTGTTTGTAAGGTTGTTCTTTGGAAGCTTGTAATGCATGTTGCTTTAACTTGTACTAAGACAGTTGAACTATTTTGGTTGTTTTAGTGCATATGATGTTGGAAATGTGTTGTATTAGTTGTTATTGTTGTCACACCCATGTGGACTACTCTGCTAGACACTCGACAAACTCATTCTTGTAAACTTGTTATAGCTACCATCGCACTTATGTGGGATATTCTACTAGGTGTTGTATGTGCTATCTGATCACCTTGTGTTTGTGACTACAACATCCGTGTGGACAACTCGGCTGGTAGTTGTGCAGATCCTAGTGTGTTGTGTGTCTTTAATTGAGTTGGGACTATTCCCTTTCAACTTGAGACTCACATTTACCCTCTCCCTCTGCAGTGAAAGAAATTTGACACAAGCGATACTAAGCACTTAGCAGGCACATGAGCCTCACTATTTGAAGACTAAGTATACCACTCTCGTGTGCTAACAAGCAAGAGATAAGGTATATATTTAAGATAATGGTAATTGGACCATTGTATTGAATGGTACTCCTACACCAAACGGTGTGCGGTCTACTTGGGACTTCATATCGGGAAGGTCCCCTAAATGTTGGAGGGTCCAGCATAGTCAACAAAGAACAAGGAAACAAGGAAACAAAATGGATAATAGGCCCACCCTGAAGAGGTTCCTCTGTCAAGTAAGGAAGAGACCCAAATTTTTCTACATAAAATTGAAAAATTGGAGAAGGAAAATGATAAATTAAGGCAAAAATTAGAGGACAGTAAAGTAGAAACAAGGGTCCCGGGTCTAGATACCTTGGCAAAGATTGTTGATAAAATGACAACAAAAACCACACTGGGTTCTGCATGTGCAGCATGTGCTATGAATCTAGCAACAGTCGGATACAAATTTTGTGCTACAAATACCATCTCGACAGAAACCCAAACTAAACCTTGGAAAGTTATTACACAAGAACCCATTAATGACGCTGCTATTACACAAGAACCATCAACTAAAATGGAGCATCCCATGGTGATCAACCTGGAAGCTAATACATAAGAACCTGCCAACGAGATTGTTCTTACACAAGAACTAGTAGTAGAGGCAGAGGCTACTCAGGAATAATGGGTAAGAGATGAACCACAATAACCTGCTAACGAAGCATCTAGTATACAAAAACTAGCAGCCGAAGCAGAACAACTCAAATCTCGAGATGTTGTTACACCCTCTATTGATATTGCATGTGAAGGAGAATGAGATCCTGAAGCAAGATGGTGTTCAATTTTTTTTTTTGTTGATATCAAAACTGCAGAAATGGAAGTAGCTGACACTCTCTTTACAAAAGCGAGTGATCTCCCCAGAAGAGCATCAAAAAATTGTAAATTCTCTCAAGGAATAGTGGACAGAGAGGAAGTTGATAGAAGAATGGGAAAGATGGGAAAATGAAGGAAACCAAGAAGGAAAGGAGAAACAAGTGCAATAGTTCCAACAGAAAGTTTAGGATTTAATAGATGATAAACATAAGTTGTAGGAACTCGCCCTAAATCTGTTAGGGTGTAGAAGGCATTCTCCATCCTACCCAATCTTTATGTGGGAAAGATTTTATTTGTTTCACCTGAAGCTTTTCTGTGAAAATATACCTTGTGTGGGTAATTCTAACTGAACATTTTTGGATGGTTTTTGTGCATGTGATTTTAATTAGAAAAGCTTACTGTATGAGTTTTTTCTTCATAATATGATCTGTGAACATGCTATCCTACATATGGTTGCATGCATTTTATCCTACATGGGGGACCTATAGTTGTGTGCCTTCACTTATTTTATGATAAATCAGACAGAATGGCACTTGGCCATGAAGTCAGCTAACACTAATGAAGAGAAGGCAACATTATGGATAAGAGTGGAACCAAGCATGGTTATGGAATTGAGACATGAATTTAAAAGGTTTCTTAGCACTCCTTATATAAGGGAACAATCAACCATCTATAGAAGGAGGATTGTGGGATTTGTCTCAACCTCTTTGCACAGCTAAAGAGAGCATTAATATGGTACCTTAAACATATTAAGGTTGGTAGTGCAGGTCTACAGGAAGGTGACCCTTTCGGGTTTCCAAATTGTGTGGTTTTTGTTACATAGGTTCCAGAGTATGCCAAGTGTTGAGGGATTTGTTCCCCTAGGGCTTTTGGGTGGAAACCCTATCAGACTGAAAGTTGTCTAAATAGAGAAACACACATTCCCACAGCCATTATGCTATTAAAAGCAAATTCTATAGTAAGAGGGGCATACCTCAGGTCCTACGTTCGAGAAGTTCCTCAAGGGTCCAAACCCTTCTTCAAGTCCCTTTCGCTCCTTTGTCCTGCAAAACAACCAATTCCAAAGAATACATCAGTATATGGACAAAGACTTATAAAGAAATCATCTTCATGTTATAAAAGAAGGTAGTTAGTTATGAACTTTAAACAACCACTCACATATGAATTCAAACATGAACATCATAAACATAAAGAAGAAGCATATCGGGAACCAAGACGTGTTTCTTTATTATAGACAAATAGAATGTACAAACGGAGTAATATCACCTGAATAACCTTTCGCAGGCTCCAAGCAAAGCTTCCTTCCGGATTCGTCTAGCCTCAAGCCTTTAGCATATCTCCTTCCAAGACTCACTCCATGATGCCATAACTAGTGGATGAACATCAACACACAAGGAAACAAGGGTTTCCTGTACGAATGGGGGAAGTGCAGAAGGCACAAGGGTCTTCAAACCTGGTCAGGGGAAAAATTTCGATATAATAACCTTTCTCTCTCTTCTCTCCTCCTTTAGGCCTTGCGTTTGAGGTCTTTTTATACCTCTCCCAAAGTAGTTTTTTAGTTGGGATTTGGTTGGGAACAGTTGTTCCATGGGCACTAATAGGTGATCAACAGGTAAAACCCATGATCTCTGCCCGAAAATAAGGAGTTTTATATTTTTTAATGTTTTTTAATACATATACGCAGGTTGGGTATATGCCTACCCGCGTATACACGCGTTTAACTCAAGGCAATGTCGCGTACAAGGAATAAAACACCGCTTCTTAAATTTGGGACCAGGTCTGGACGAAGGGGTTGCCCTAGGCCATGAGTGCAGCATCACGAACCATTATAGTGAGATTTGGAGCTATAACAGCAAGGTGAATTTGGCTTTGCAGCTGAGATTTGGAAAACAGCCACACAAGAAATATGTGAAAATCGTGCTCAAAGAACCTTGCGTTTCTCTCAATACAAACCGAATTTGGGCAAACCATTCTCTCCCAAAGTTAATTTTGTCCATTCTGGACAAAACCCATGTTCCAGATTTTCCATATTCTTCTTTACTTGCCCAAAATCTCAACCGCAAAATTGTCACTTCTTATTCTAGCGAATTTCTGAGTTGGCACAATTAATGATCAAATCTTCAATCTGGAAATTATCTTGGAGGCTAAAAATGGTGAATAATGTTACAACCAATTTACTGATAAACCATCATTGATAAAATCATGCGTAATATTCAATTTATTAAAAATAAAGGAGAATAAATAATATTTTTCCATAAGAGCATAAATCATTATAAGATGGAATTATATAATAAATTATGACAAATGACGTAATGAAGAATGGTATAAATGGGTGGAATAAGCGTTCAAAAGTGATAATAACAATGGCATATTAATGGCTCAACAAAATCTAGGTGATATTTTCCTTTCTCAAGGAAAATATATTGTAAGATACTTGTAATATTTGGGATGGTGGACTACAAGTCCATGACTACTCTGATGGAACTTAACTTCAAGAAGTTATGTAGAAGTGTTGCTGGGCCCGATTTAGGAAATCCTTGTGAGTATCATCAACCTATGGGGGTCCTAATGTTCTTGGTGAATTCCTGTCCAGATATATGTTTTGCAGTGAATACTTTGAGTCATTTTATGGTCAAGCCTCATCACATACATTGGATTGCTGCAAAGAATATCTTGAGATATCTTTGGGGCACAATCACTTATGAACTGAGATACACTATAGGGAATATGAGGGTCCATGGTTACTATAATGCAAACTAGGATGGTTTTGTGGTGGATCATAAAATCACATTTGGATATTTCTTACCTCTGGGTTCTACTTCAATATCATGGATGAGCAGGAAGCAAAAATCAGTTTCCTTGAGCATCGCTAAGGCTAAATAAATTGCTACTATTTTGGCCTCCTGCAAAGTTGTTTGGTTGAGGATGACATTTAGTGAGATGTATGGGAATGTGTTGGATACTACCATTATCTTTTGTGACAACCAAAGTGGGATTCATCTTTCTAAGAATCCAGTGTTTCATGACCGCTCCAAGCATATTGATATCAAGTACCATTTTATCCGAGATATGGTACAACGGGGAGAAATAAGGCTCCAACACATTGGGAATGATGGTCAAGTCACCGATATTCTTAAAAATCCCCTAGGGAAGGTAAAATTCTTAACCTTCCATGAATAACTTGGAGTCATGGAGAGACCGTCTTATGAGGGTCCTGTATGAGATAGATGTTGAGCTTTGGGAACTTTGGGGGGCTTGAGGTACTTCTTGGAGCGATAAGCGACCATAGGGTGAGTGGTTCACCTTCCCCTAATGGTAAGCAACATACAAGGTGAGTGTTTCACCTTCCCTTGTGATACCCCAATGGTGACATATGCATAGGTTGAGTGGTTCACCTTCTCCTATGGCATATGAGTAGGATGAGTGGTTCACCTTGTGCTACTAGCACATCATACCCATGCAGTCTGGTACTCATGGGGTGTACCTCCCATATGACCAATGAGTATGGAAATGAGGATAGGGACCATATTACTACTTATGGACGCATTTTGTACTACTGTACTCCCTATGCTAGGATGTTGATATTGATTTGGGATCAATGGAACTGACTCCGGGTCGGTTAAGAGTGGTATGACACATTCTATATTATTGGAGATTGACTTTGGGTTAGTGGAGAATGATATGATACATTCAATCATTTCTTCTTTCTTCATGATTTAGTAGAGTAGAGTAGAGATAGGGATGGTACAGATTTTCAGATAGCTTGGGAGGTGAAGTTCTCCCTAGTTGAGAGGGAGTGTTAATTTTGGCAACTAGGGACAAACATCAACTTGGAAAACCCATATGAGGAAACTTATATTTTTATTGGATTCCTCTCTTTGAGAGGTGTAGTATTAAGTTAAATATCATCCCATTATGACATGTAAAAATGGAATTATGAATTTATTTTGATTATGGACAAATTGTCAAGTTTGGCCAACAAACTCATGTAGGCTCAGAATCCCAATAGTCACATCTATTCATCCTCAAAGTTTGTATATAAATGCAAGGTGCCTCTTCCTCATTTGGACACTTCACTCACTCAGACACCTCTCTCCTATTGATTAGGTATGAATTTATGAGGCTTCTCTCTCTCCACACATGCGAAGAAGGGATTGTTCTTTTGATGTCCCTGCATTGACCAGAGTTGATTGAAAATTACAGAAGGTTGTTTTGACTAGCGTTGACCATATTTGACTGTAGTTTTGTGTGGGATACTTATGTTTGGGCAAGTCGCAGTTTTGGGCACAAAATCCAAGGTTGTTTGACTAGCATTGACTATGGCAGGCTTTGCTACAGTGTTGAATTTTGTTGACCAGATTTGACTAGACTTTTTATGACTTTTTTGGGGCTTATTTGACTTGCTGTTGGAGGCTGAGTTGACCAAGTTTGACCGAGCTATTTTGGAGGTCAAAATTTTCCCTATTGACTAGCATTGACTTTTTGGTTAAGGATTTCTATTTTTGTTGTTTAACTAATCAGATTTCACTGTGATTAGGCAAGTGAGTATTATATATTGTATTCTCTCTCTCTACTAAAATTTTGAAGAGTTATACGAAGAATAGATTAAGGGTTTCCCCACATTGGGGTTTGTCCCTGGCGAGTGCCATATCTTGTGTCCTCTTATCTTGGATTGTCTTCTATTGTTATTGTTTATGTTCTATCTGCATTTTACCATCATGATAATGTGATTGCTAAATTAGATATTGATATTGGGCTCATAAATAAATTTTAAGTAAAATTGCTCTAAGCATAGAACATACCATTGTTATCCAAAAATTAACATGATTTTTTGGGCTTGATTTTCAGATTTGTTTATGTTTGGTGCAAGGCCTTGCCACTTTTTTTGTGGTGTCATATTGCTATTGGTTTTCATGTTTTTCTTCTAGTTCTTTTCTTGTTATTTCCTTTTATGTTTTGAGGGTCTTGGGAATTGGTTGGAAAGGAGGAAAGTTAATGGAGCTCAGGGAGAGCTGAATAAAACCAAAAGGGTGATGCAAGACTTAGATGAAGCTCAATGCATGAGTAAGGGAAGTTGAGGGAAAGAATATGATAGTGAATTGGATTGGTTGGGTCCATTGGTGTAAATGGATGGTGGCGGGACAATCATGAGAAAGGTAACAGTGAAGGTAAAAAAATTGGATTTGAGATAAAATATGCCTTGGCTAAGTTGGTAACTATTGTTTTCAATGTTGTGGATGTTGTGGATGGATAAAGGTAGTTCTCTTAACCTTAAACCTTATGATATTTGGTAAGCTTGTTGTGACTATAATTATGTTTATGTTTATATATGCATGCATGTATGTATGTATGTCATTGTCTGACAGGGTCGTTAAGGATCATCGTTGTGGAGGAATGATTGATTATGTGAGTGAATGGAATGAAGAGGTTCTTGGCTTATGAGGAATTAAGTGGGAAGAGTAACTCTAATAGGTCTGCAAGGTCTATATCATGTGGACATGAATTGGTATTATATTCTTGTACTATGCCTATGTTTATGTTATCAACAGGTAATGTTGAAGGGTACATCAACTAAATGAAAGAAGTGTAATTTGCAACATGTTGGGACGAGCATGGATGGTGGAAAGACACTAGAAGCATGGTTGCCTGGTAGAGACAACGTAGTCTCTGGATGCGCGGTACTAATATTGTGCATATGTTGTACGTGTGAGGTTGTATACATGCAATTTTGTGTATATATGGCGTTGTGTACATGTTGTTTATGTAGTTATGTGTATAGAAGGTGTTGTGTGCATTTTGGATATGCAGTGCTATGTACAGATTGTGTTGTGTGCATGTTGGATAGTGTCATGTACATATATTTCTTTGTGCATTTTGCATATGCAGTGTTGTGTACATATGGTGTGGTGTGCATGTTGTGCATGTGGTTTTGTGTGCGTTATTTTACATGTGGTGATGTGTGCATGAGGTTGTGTGTAGATGGTGTTGTGTACATGTCACACATGTGGTGTTTTATACATGTGGTGCTTTGTACACATCATGCATGTGGTGCTATGTACATGAGATTTTGTGTACACATTGTGTGGGTGGTGTTGTGTACATGTACATGTAACACATATTTCATTAAAATAGGAAATGTTTTATTACAAGGACATCATTAGAAATGATTTTTTTGGTTATTTTGAAATTCTAGATCCACTGTCTAATTCCAGATTTATTGAAATATGTGTTATGTGATATTGTGTGCATATTGTACATGTTGTGGTATTGTGTGCATGTCTTACATGTTGTGTTGTGTACCTATGGTACTTTGTATGTGTACTATGTAGTCATGGTATTGTGACACATGTATTCATGGTGTTATACCCTATGTATGTATATGTATTGCGTTGTACACCAGATGTAGCTGTATTTATTATCAAGTGTTGTATGTCAGGTGTAGGTTTATGTATTGTGTTGTACACTGGGTGTATGTGAATGTATTGTGTGGTTTTTTACATTATGTGTTGGAGTATGCATGTGATGTACATTGTGTGTATGTGTACATGATTTAAGAGATGCAAAGGCATTGGGTGCTACTAGGTGTGGCCACTGATCTGTTGTGCATATGGAAAGAACAAAGGTAGAAGCTAAGGACCACTTAAATTAAGTATCAATATTTTATTTCAGTTTTACTATGCATGTGATTTAAGATTTTTATTTATGACAATTAGATGTGTTGTGTGATTTTGGTTTATGATGAATACATGTGATTCATGATTTCAATCTGTGATGCTTGTGTTTTGAAATAATCTGATGCGATATGTTTATACATGATGAATTGGTCAAGAGCTGGTTTGGATTCTTCTGACATGAAGTGAACGTAAGTGCATGTTTACCATATTGACAGGCCACCAATGAGGTATGATTTGAAGTTATTTCAATTTATTTTGAATCTAATGGAAATTATGTGCTTGGTACAAAAAACATGAACATTCTTGGTAGGCTGGTTGGAATTGACTGCAAGAAGAATTAGCAGCAACAATACAAGAAATTTGAACAGGTAATAGTATGTTTGTAAAGCACTTTAGGATTAGGGCCATCATGGGATACTAGTACCCAATAGTCTACATTGATTGTCATGAGCATTTTATGACCAAAATGATGGTTTTGAGGTAAGTCCATACATTGGTTGTTTGAACTTTTGATGCAAGGAAGCCTTGCCAAGGGATGGATCTCCTAGGATAGGGGATGTTGGGGAACTTGGAAGGTTAGTAACTGCATGGAAGAGGATAACGAATTTCCTGAGGAACTGTGTAGCAGAGAAGGGAAGGTCGGTGGATGGATTTGTTTTGGTCATTAGCATTTCCAGATGGAATCATATGCACATTGGGAGTTTTCTTTGGAAGAATGAGCTAGTAACTATTCAGTGAGGGGACATGTAGCACATGATTGTAGAGTTAGACATTAGATGTAGCTTTGAATTTGGCAGTGGATTTTGGATTTCTTGGGAAGGAGGTGAATCCTAGTATTACTTTGATGGTGGAGGTGTGAGCCTTTGGATTCCCTTGTTGTAGATGCAGGAATCGCATCCTTTTGTTTGTTAGTTAGAGAAAATGTACTTACGTGTATATCATTGTAAATATTGTATCGAGCTGGATTTATAAAGCTCCATAGATAGTATGATTATTTGTTGGTTCAAGCAAATGTACATAACTATATGTGGTGGTTATGTAAATACCATAATGAGTTGTGTTATAGAGATCTAGTAAAAAATATGATTGTCATGTTTTCAGTAGGTTGTTCATTGTAAATACTACAACGAGTTGGGTTATAAAGCGCCATGGGAATTATGTTTTGACTTTCAATGGTCTTGTTGTTTATAGGTGTCATTGAACACTAAGGATGGTGTTCCCCCAAAGGGGATGGTTCTATAACAACCCTCGCAAAAAAAACATGTAAAAAATATAAGACCAAGGTCATGGGACACACATTTCAAGCTGGATCTTGGGAAAAACATCCTAGTGGGTAGTCATTTTGGTTATTATTGCTAAAGGAAAATGGAAAAATGAATGGAAAAAGTCTTGGAAATGCATGAGGCATTAACTAGAATTATATTTATGAAAATAATGGAAATTAGGAGAAAAGGAAGGTGAAAGGTCATAGGTTGCATGCAAGGAGGAAAATGAAGGAAAATAATGGAAAATGAAGAAATAGAGGCTTCATTAATAAAAAGGATTTTGAGGATCAGTTGGTAACCTTTTGTCTATTCAATTTTGGAGCTCTCTCTCTATTCTCTCTCTCTCACTCTTAGACACTTAGAGCATGCTTGGAATACTCTAGCATTGGATCAAGGAAAGCAAAGGAAGGACAAAGAAGGCAAAGAGAATTAAAGATAAAGTAAGTAATAGCAAGATCAAGAAGCTACAATGGTATTACTTGCAGGTATCAATTTTCATATATGGTTTCCTTGTTATTTTTAGCCTACATCGTACATGCATGTGTGTATTTGGTTCCCTTAGTTTCATTGGCATTGGTTTTTTTAGGTGTGACACTGACCTTTAGCCTTGCTTTGCCATTGAGGGATAACCATGGTGTGATGGTGGTTTCTGTTATTTTCTTCAGCTAGATTTCTGGATGGTTTCGAAACTAAGTGACGTGGTCTTTGAAAGAAATAACATAAGGCCTAGGTATCCTTGGATAGGATTTACATTGTGGTAAAGCTAGATTTTTTGTGCCTCGGTGGGGCTAGGAATCCTCGATCAGTGAATGGAGGGACATACAATAAATCCTGGAGGTGTGTATGCTTGATTAGGCCTAGGAATCCTTGATTGGTGAATGGAGGGATATATGGTAAATCTTGGAGGGTGGAGCCTTGATTAGGCCTAGGAATCCTTGACAGCTGTATGGGAGGATATATGGTAAATCCTAGAGACTAGGAGACATGAAAATTCGTCACAATGTAGGTTGAGAAATCTAGTGGCATCCATGCTTGTTTAGGGAGTGGTGATTCAGTGGGGATTAGAGTAAAGCCTGAGGAAACTTGGTTTGGTTTGGTTTTTGAGTCCCACATTCATGCTTGGAATATGGCATCGGGGTGATTGGATGAAATAATAATTTGTTTAGCCCAATCTATGGTCGGGTTGTACGTGAAATTCCCAGACTTGTTTAGATTTGAATATGTTAATAAGAGTTATTTTCCTCTTGTGATTTATGTGTAAATGTACTTGTTATTATGTGGCTTTAATGGTTGTATTATCATTGATATATCTCTGGTTATTTGTTGGTTATAAGAATGTTTTATGACAAATCTTAGTCATGGATCTTATTATGTTTTGATTAATGAATGAATGAATGATGAATGTATGACTTAACATATGTTATTGGAGCTATTATGAGAAGGTACTAGAAATTCTTGGTGATTTTTAGATAAGTATCAGACCCATATGTTTAGATATGTATTTATGACCTATAGATTTCATTTTCATGATATGTTTGATGCAATGTATATCATGGCTAGGAATTGTTAGGTCAAGTTCTTTCCTAAGAGTGCATGGAAGGATTTGTCCTTGTGTCATTCATGGTTTTGGAAAGTTTCATTAAGTTATGGGCAGAGGTCTAGATCCTAGATTGAAAAGGTGGCTTAAATCCCGTGGTCACAAGCACAAAACTGGGTGAAAAAGATTGCAGTTGCTCCCTTGTAGGCATCATGCAGGTGACTGGAGTGGTTCACTCAAAATTGGGTAGTTCTGTGCAAGTTTTTGGGAGATTAGGGCACTTAAAAAAGATGTTTAACATAGGGTTTGGGCACTTGGAAGGGTGGTTTACCCTTGGGGGTCCTATAGCACCTAATAGGGAAGTAATTAAGGGTTTTGGTTTGTCGATTCCACTTCTTTAAGGTGATCTAGGAGGTTGAATCATATCCTAATAAATCTTTGTCACATGCTTACCCTGGTAGGTCATTGACTTGGGTAAATGTGGGAGGAGGGCATTACACCTAGATCATCCAAGGACGTCCCTGATTAAGACTTTAGTGGTTTAGGGTCATCGTCCCCTGTTAAATCTTGTCTAAATTCTAAGGAAAGGAAATCATAACTATCTAAGTCCTAAAATAGATAATGTATGGTTTTTATTATGGGGAAACAAAATTTAATTTTAGAGGTGCTTAGAGTACCATAATCCCTGATACAATCATCTCCATGATCTTTCTATATTTCAAATATAGGATTTTGGCTAGCCCATCCAAAGAGCTAACTATGAGAAGGTTGGTTGAATCTAAGCATCATTACATTGTCCTTCTGTAGGAAACTTTGGGGGATGCGGAATCGATCTTTCTTAAATTACAATATACTTTCTCATGATAGTTCTTAGTAGAATCAAATGTGAGGGGTAGTCTAGGGGGGATTGCCATCAAATTTAACAAAAAAGTAATAAATGTTCTTTGATCTTGGGGAGTAGAGCTAGTTTTGGAAGCTAACATTTTCTTAGTGGAAATGGGAATGGAGCTTCAAGTGTTAAATATCTATGGCACATGTCAAAAGCTTGTTCCCTTTTGGGACAATCTAATGAAAAAGTATTTTATGTATAATGAGAAAGTTGTGATTGGTGGAGACTCGATAGGAAACTTGGAGATATGGGGTTCTCATGCCAAAATTGATACCTTTTTTCTTCTCATTCTTTTACCCTTTTGCTAGTGGTTTAGAAGTTGATAGATGTGGATCTAATCAAATCCAAACCATCTTGGTAGAATAAAAGAACAAGAGAGGTTATGGTTTCCAAGTGCATAAATAGTGTTTGTCATGTTAAAGATGCTAATCCAAAAAATACCCCTTTGTCGATAATGGACTTTATTTGGGCCACAAGAAGGGAAGGAGTTTGATCACCATCCATCCTCTTTGAACTAAAATTTTTCATGTGTAAACCATATAAACCCTTCAAATTTAATGTAACATGGCTCTAAGATGTTCACATCATTGACCTGGTGAAGGACAGTTAGGATCCATTCAACCCTACCTCAAGGGTTTCAATAACAACCTAATATGTTGATAATCTAAAAAGGCTTAAGGAAGTAATGATTTAGTGGTTTATATATAAGAAAAAAATGGATGAGGAGGAGCCTAAATAGGTGGAGGAAGCTCTGGAAAGACTAGAAGATGTTGATGGAGGAGAATACAAATTAGAGGAGTCCAAATAGAGACTCCATGAGCTAGAGGATACTAAAAGAAAGATATTATTATAATAAGAGGAGTCTTGGACACTAAAAGGTAGAGTTATTTGGATTAAAATCAACGATGAAAATGTGAAATTATTTTAAAATTTCGCTAAAGGTTGTAAAGTCAGAAACATTATATGGGCCTTGAATGATCTAAAGGAGGTACATCTTCCTCCTTTGACTGAATTGCATATTTGGTAAAGAGACACTTCAAGAACATGTAAAAAGCCCAACTAGAGGATTCAATAGTGGAGGTCATGAAAATTACATAGGATTTCACCCGTTTCTCAAATAATGAAGATAATAAAAACCTTATGGAGATTTCTTTGAAGGAGAAGTTTTGTAGCATATAGAAAGGAAATAGCCCATGCCCTGATGTATAGATAGTTTAATTTATGTTAGATTTATATGAAATAATTAGGGAGGAGCTGCTAAGTGTCATTGAGGATTCTCGTCACTCTAGAAGGATGCTTTCCCCTTTAAATGCAATTTTCATAGCCTTTATCTCTAAAAATAAATATCCTTAAGTATTCAAATATTACAAACCCATATGCCTCTACAATTGTATATACAAGGTGATAGCTGAAATTACTGCAAATAGAATTCAGCCTATTTTGTCCATAAATATATTAAAGAACAATTTTGATTCCTAGAAGATCAAATCTATGAAGCTATTGTGGTTGCCCAAAGGAGGTCTTCACAATATTAAACTTAAAATACTGGAAGGGCTAGTAATCAAAATGGACTTATCAAAAGCATATGATAGGCTCATGTGGTTATCTTTTATACTTATTATCATTCACATGAGGTTTGAAGTTCCCTTTATAGATTTGGTTATGAGCCGCATAACTATTGTTTCTTTTGCAATCCTCATTAATGGTTTACCATTAGATTTCTTTCACATAGAGAGGGGTTTGCGTCAATATTTTCCTTTATCCCCTATTCAATTCTTTTTGGTTGTCGAAGGACTAAGAAAGCGTATATTAGAAGCTAGAAGATGAGGGGACTTAAGGGGGGTAGTTATGGTAGAATATCTTACCATCACACATTTATTGTTTTTTGATGACATCTTGTTGTTTGTTAATAGATATAGAGGAGACATTGTAACCATAAAATATGTCATGAGTATTTTCTAGAAAGCAATAAGAATGCTTGTAAAGATATCAAAATCAACTCTTTTCCCACAAGAATTTTTGTTGATGAATCAAGGAATATGCAAGAAGCATTTCCATTTCAACCTAATGAATTAGAACAAGGATTAAAGTATCTAGTTTTCTTTATTAAATTGAATGACTATAGGAAGGCTAACTGGAAGTGGTTCCTCATGAAATTAGAAAATGAAATTAACATCTAGAGTTATATATGGCTTTCAAGAGTAGGAATATTAGTTCTTGTAAAGTTTGTCTCCAAAGGAATATATATATATATATATTAGATGTTTTTATCTTGGGTACCAAAGGGGGAACCAAATTCAATTTGAAATATTTGTTCCAGGTTTTCATGGGAAGGCACAAAAGAAGAATAGGTGCTCTAGTGGGTCTAAAGGGAGAAAATTGTGGTCCCTAGGGCATGGGGTTGTTGGTGAATAAAGAACACCCCCCTCCTTTCTAAAGCATTGGCAGCCAAAGCAAGATGGATACTTCTATCATCGCACAACCTATGTACTTCTATGGTGTATATAAATTAAATTTTCCCAAGGTTTTTGGAGGACGAGATTAGAAATTAAGAAAAGAAATTTTTGAATATTTGAATCATTTGTAAATTGTTGTTGTGCAATAAATCCTTTATGCAGATAGAAACAATCCCTATAGCCCTATGATAGGATCTAGCAACAAACGATTACAAATATATGTAAACTTTCTTGGTTTATACCAGAAAATAAAAAGGAGGTGATTTGAATTAGATCCTCAAACACTCTTACAGTTTCCTGAACTCTGTAAAACTCATAACAAAAGTTTCAAAGTGCTATGGATATCGAGCTTATCAGAAATAACCTCTGAACAATGGCAATTTGTGGTTAGCACAGAGCAATGAGGACCCTCGGTCAAAGCGTGTAGACTATTGGCCCATGGTAATCGTGCACTGGCGCAAATTGGCAAACGGGAGGTCAAATCCAAAAACAGAGGCAGTTTCTAATACGCAATTAGTGCTAAAGCACTATTCGGGTATTGCAAGGCATCCCCCTTGATGAAGGAAATCCTTGAGCACTTGGTCATGAGGAAAAGAATAAAACCGTAGGGAAATCACCAATTCTGTTAGAAGGCAGGTCCCATGCTAAAACCGATAGGATATCAGATGGGCTTCAAGCGGTAAGCAAGTTCGACCGAGTCCCACCCAATGGCATACATTGGGTGATGTGTCCAGCAGATGAGAGAGAAAATCGATCACAATGCGTGAGTAAAGGTTATGGTACTTACCCGCACAATATGGATGGAGACTGTAGGATCTAGAGGCCCTAGATTAACGGTGGAGAAGCAATATAATGGGTGACCATATTTGACACAGATATAGGTTGAGGCGGATAAGATTTGAGATCTGGCATGACTGATGAGTTGGAAAAGGAGTCATTTTCGTGGGAAATCTTGGAGAAATGGAAATAACGATCATTCAAAGAGAACTGACACTCAGTTCATGAGGAAACAGGTGGCCACCTCTCTGTTAAGTGTTACAGTGATAATGACACAGAGCAGGGGAATTCCAGTGAATAGATGTAGGAGATCCACAGCGCTGGGAAGCAGAAATGAATATTCGAGGAGAAGATTGGCTTTAAACCACAAACAGATAGAGAAAGGAAGGGGGGAGCAGAAAAAGAGAGCAAAGAGAGAGAGAAGCAAAAGTTGCAGAGAACAAAGAAGTCGAGCTGACCTGTAAAGCAAAGGCAACATTGAGAAAACATAGATAAGGAGAGTTCGAGAGTCTGTGAACTCCAAATAAGGCTTGAGAAGTTCAAGCAACTCTTTTGTCTATACCTCTCAGGTATTGAGTACCAGATTGGACTCATACCACTGAGACCAGTTGAGGTCGAGTTTCAGTAAGGGGAGTCTGCGTACTCTAGAGACTTTGGGGGCTCCAAGTACAGTCCTACTGATCATTATCTGTTAAGTGAGACCCAATTTGAGGTCACTGTTGTAAACTCTGCTTTTTAAGACACAATAGAAAGGCCACCACTGAAGGCTAGATGAGGAGACATAGCCTAGGAGGATTGGGTGAACTCTTTATTAAATTTGTTTTGTTTATGCGTTTGCTTACTGTGTTCTCTTACTGTTTCAGTGTTTGTGTATTTTGCAATCTTATCGATCCATTTCATAAGATAACATAGGCACACCCCAACACTTGAGTCTGTAATACCTTCATTGATTAACTGAGATCATTCACGAGTGATTTTAGATCAAGTGGTATCAGAGCTCTAGGTTTTTTAAGGTTGGACAAGCTTGTGCTGGATTTTGTTGTTGAATGCTAACTAGATCAAAGCTTAAATTAGGAGAAGGAGAGTTGGTCAAAACTAACTCAAAAATCGGAAGAGTTTGTCCTAAGAAGGAAATGTGAGAAGAAAGTCCCTTGGGACCAGACCCCCAATTCATAGATATTTTCCTGGCCATGAGGTCCATGGTAGAGGAAATGTATAGGGAGTTTAAGAAAGGTACAAATGAAGATTCATCACACTCCAATGAAAAAGGAGAAGAAGAATCTCTCCTCCATGACCACTCAAAAGGCAAAGGGAAAGAATAAAACTTTCTCACACCTCCTAATAGCCTTGAACATAAAAATAAGAAATGTTTGATTAAACTAGATGTTAAATTTGATTTACCAATATATGATGGAGAGTTGAATGTAGAGAAGCTAGATAATTGGATCAGAAAAATTGATGTTTATTGTAGAGTGTAGAGTATCAACTTAGAAAGGAGTGCCTCAGAGGCGGCACTGCCTTGGTATGGTGGGAAGGTAGGAAACAAGATGACATGAAGAAACATGGTAGGATTCTTTCTGTCTGAAGTGAATTTGTTTCTACAATAAAAAAGCAGTTCTATCCACTAGCTTACATACAGCAAGCCATGATCAACTGGCAAACTCTTCTCCAATTGAAAGGGAAAAGTGTACAAGTTTAAAATCAAGAATTTAGGAAAAGAGCTTTGATTCTAGGAATTTCATTAGACTCACTTGAGACTTTTTTGAAGTACATAGGTGGTCTACACAGCTATATGAGACACACTATCATCATGTTTAATCCCACTAGTATAGATGAGGTATCTGTTCAAGCTACACATCTAGAAGCTAGAGGAAAGAATAGGAACCCAAAAGTTGGAGGATCATCCAAGCCCATTGCAAGCAAGAATAAGGAGAAAAGAAAATAGAAATGGAAAGAGAGGAAGGCCAATAGTGCACATAAAAGAAATTATTCATGCACTCTCTACAAGAAGGATTGGCATGATGATGAGCACTATTGGATTCTGCATCTGGAGCTGAGACCTAAGAAGTTCGAGAGCAAGAAGAAGAAGACTGTTGTAGCTATTCAAAAAGATCTAGGGTCAGACTCAGGAGATGAAAAAACCATTGCAGCCATGGGTATAAAGGGTAAGAATTCTAAAGAATGTACTAGTAATTCTACACAATCTACTAATAATGAAGAAAATGAGAGAAAAACACGTAAGATTTTCCATATTCGAGTTATTTCCATGCATCAAAAGATTAATACTTTGTTTGATAGTGGCTCACAAGTAAATTTAATTTTTGAAGCAATTGTAAAGAAGTTGGGATTACTGACTACACCTCACAAGAAACCATACCCATTAGGTTGGCTAAGTGATAAAGCACGACTACAAGTGACTAGATAATGTAAACTTAAGTTTTCTTTCGGGTCAACATTTGTAGATGAGGTTGAGTTAGATATAATTCCTTTGGATATATGTGGAATTGTTTTGGGAAGTCCCTACTTGTATAATAGAAAAGCTATTTTCTATAGAGCTGAGAACAAGTATCTCCTCATTAAAGATGGAATCGAATATATTGTAAGAGCTCATAAGCTTAAGAATAATTACACTCTCATAAAGTCAGGGCAGATGAAATGAACTGTAAATTCATGTAAACAATTTTTATTGATGGTTGTAAAGGAAAAGAAACCTGATAAAACCAATGTATTTGAGGGCTGTGATGCTAAACAACAAGCTAATTTAGAAAACGTTGTTTCAGAATATGATATCTTGTTTCAAGAACCTAAAGGTCTTCCACCCAAAAAGGAAATAGTCCATGATATTAATTTGCAGCAAGATGCTCCATTTCCTAACATCGGAATGTACAGGTTGTCTACTTTAGAGAATGCAAAAATCAAGAAGCAGGTGCAAAAGTTGCTCGAGAAGAGGTTCATCAGACCTAGCACATCACCATGTGGGTCTCCAATCTTTTTGGTGAAGAATATATATGGCTCATGGAGAATGCACATTGATTACTGAGCACTGAATAAGATAACAATAAAAAATCATTATCCCCTTCCTCGCATAGATGATCTATTAGATCAGTTAAAGGAAGCTGTTTATTTTTCCAAGTTAGACTTGCATAGTGGATATCATCAGGTCAGATTTGCATAACAAGATGCATCGAAGACTACTTTCAAAACAAAGCATGGATTGTATGAGTGGCTAGTTATGCCTTTTGGCTGAACTAATGCTCCTGCTATTTTCATGAGAATAATGAATGATGTACTCAGACCTTTTCTTGATGATTTTTTTATTGTATATCTAGATGACATTCTTATATTTAGAAAAACATGGGAAGAACATCTAAAGCATGTTAAGCAGACACTAGATGTTTTGAAAAGAGAACAAATTTATGTTAAACTCTCAAAATGTGAATTCGGAAAAATATCTTCGAATTATTTGGGACATATAGTAGGGGGTGGTGAATTGAAGATAGATCCCTCTAAGGTGGCAGTCATTGTAAACTAGCCTACACCCAAATCTGCTACAGAAGTTAGAAGCTTCTTAGGTGTAGCACAATATTGTAGAAAGTTCATAAGTTATCATTTGCAAGAAACTCTTCATCCTCCCCTTCATCACTAGTGCTCGCAGAATCCTTAGGATTGTGACTAAGTGGAAAATATGACTCTCTATTCATAGTCAAATTATCATTTGCAAGAAATTCGTCGTCCTCCCCTTCATCAGTGATGGTATCATAATCCTTGGGATTAGGAATAAGTGGAAAATTTGAATTTCTATTTAATGGAAATTCTTTATCCTCCCCTTTGTTAGTGGTGCTCTCATAATCCTTAGGATTGAGACTAAGTGTAAACTTTGAATATCTATTTACTGCCAATTGTTCATCTTTACCCTCCCCTTACTTAGTGGTGCTCTCATAATCCTTAATATTAGGACTACGTGGAAAATTTGACGTTTGAAATTCTTCATCCCCCCCTTCATCAGTGGTTCTCTCATAATCCTTAGGATTAAGACTACGTGGAAAATTTAACTCTAGAAATTTTTCATCCCACCTTCATTAGTGGTGCTCTCATAATCCTTAGGACTAGAAATATGTGGAAACTTTGACTCTGCAAATTCTTCATCCCCCCTTCATCAATGGCGCTCTCATAATCCTCAGGATTAGGAATATGTGGAAACATTGACTCTGAAAATCCTTCATCCTCCTCTTCATCAGTGGTGCTCTCATAATCCTTAGAATTAGGACTATGTGGAAACTTTGACTCTAGAAATTCTTCATTCCCCCTTCATCAGTGATGCTCTCATAATCCTTAGGATTAGGAGGGAGTGGAAAATTTGTCTCTCTATTCACAGGAAATTATTTTTACTGCCCTTCATCAATGTTGCTCTCATCATCCTTGGGATTAAGACCAAGTGGAAAATTTGTCTTTATGTTCTTAGTGAAATAATTCCTATTACATTCATCAATGCTCAAGAAAGAAAAACTTCATTATCAGAAGAATCCATGACCTTCACCTAGAAGATGTTGAATGATACAAATCCACTCTCTCCCAATGACAATTTACATCTTAGATATTGAAAATTTCCCTCTAAAGTTTTCCCTCCAAAATTTTCATCTATAATTTACTTGAAAACATATCACTAAACTTTTGGTCTTGAAAAATTTCACCCTAGTTTCTATTCAAAATATTGACAAAAATTTTCAATTAATGTATTTGTTTGAAATTAAAATAAAATATCTATTTAAATTATTTAACATTGACTATGTAACTAAATTAACATTTATAATATTTTTTTTTTTTTTTTTTTTTTACAAAGTCTAATCGGTTATTACTATTGAAAATGTAAACTAACCCGAAAATACTAGGGGAGGCGAGTCTGCTAGGGTTTCAGACCGCGGATGTATCGCTGACGGTGCAGGCCAGCGCTGTATGAGGACGAAAGTAGTGCAGTAGACAGATCGGGACAGAGTATAGCGCAGCAGGAGTTCAGCCCATCAGGTAAGAAGCATCTTCTCTACTTCTGTCATAATACTTTTATTACGATAGGGGCTGAGAGGGAATGGAAAACACCTCGGGGAGGGGAGAGATCCCCTCCTTCAAGAATGTAGTGACGGGAGAGAATAGCATGAGTGGATTACAGCAGAATCACCAGGAAAACAATGCTCCTGTCATGGGTAACCTTTGGCAGAAAAAGATGAAAGGGAAGTGCCTCCCTCGTGCTCAGAAGAGGCCCAGATATGTTATCCACAATAACAAGTTGGAGGAATACAACAGCTACATGAAAGATCACGCCCTGATCTGCAAATTTATAGGATACTGGCCACCGGAGAAAGAGCTGTACAGATGGATTGATCAAAAGTGGAAACCAAGGGGTCACATTGATCTAAAACTGGGAGCCCAAGGGTTTTTCACAGCCATATTCACAAACCTGGAGGACAGAAATAGGATCTTTGAAGGAGGACCGTATTTCATGAATAATGCGGGCTTATTTATGAAATTCTGGGAGGAGAGATATAACCCAGAAAAAGAAAAGTTGCTGGAAGCCCCTCTCTGGGTTAGGCTGTTTGGATTACCTGATGAATTCTGGGACCCGGAAATTCCGGAAGGAATAGGGAACTCGATTGGAAGTTTCGTCAAAGCGGCAGAAGCTACCCGGAGAGGTAAGTATAACTCATGTGCAAGGATCTGTGTGTACGTGAACCTAGCCGAACCCCTCCCAGACCATGTGGAGGTGGAATATCATGACGAAGTGTGGGAGCAACCAGTTGATTATGAACATATCCCTTTCAGGTGTCGGAAGTGCCATGAATATGGGCACCTCGTTAGACAATGCCCATTGAACAAAGAGGATGAATAGAGAAGAAGCCAAGAGGAGCAGCAGAAAACCACGGGGAAAAGGGAAGAGATGGAAAAAGGTTTTCAACAGGTTACAAGAAGAAGGAGACAAAACCAAGAAAAAACTAAACCTCATCCCCAAGAAAAGGAGGGTAGCTTAATTAGCCAAAATAAGTTTCAGGCTCTCCGGAATGAAGATGAAGAATACGAAATTAATCTGGAAGATGATGAGGACCCAGAGAATTCGCCAATGGACACTTCAGGAGTGAATAAGAGAAGGTAGTAAACCCAGGAGGTAGTTCTGGAAAACAGCAGGAAGGAAACATGGAAGATCTGGTAATACAAACCCCGATGGAGGTGGAAAATCAAGCTGCAGAGGAGATTGAAGAAGAAAGAATCCTGAAGCAGTTAATCCAAGAATGGAAATATTTAGACAGCAGATTTATACCTGAGCAACAAAAAAAATTGTATAAGGAAGTATTCCAGAAGTACAAGGAAAAAAAAGGGCAGAACGCAGAGAAGCAGATGATGACAGGACCGGACCAAGGGACTGGGCAGACGGGAATGGATGGCTCTGGCAAAAGCAGCAGGAAGAGAGGAAGAAAACTGCTGATTGAAACTATTCAGACGGTAGGAGAAACCTTGATTAACTCAGGCAATGTGATACCTCTGTCGGAGGTTTTCTTCCCCTCTCTTTAGAAGTTTTAAATGATTGTGCTCAGTTGGAATATTAGGGGTCTGAATAGTAAGGGTAAACAAAGGTACTTAAGAGAAAAGCTGAAAAAAGAAAAGCCAAGTGTTATGATTCTGCAGGAGACAAAAATCTCGGTACAGCAGATTGAAGAGCTTATAGTCAGGAATAAAATGCACTATGAAGTTATGGGACAGGATGCCATTGGATCTGCAGGGGGTATTGCAATTTTGTGGAACCCGGATGATATTACCTTAGGTAGCTGGACCAGTATGAGTAGAATCCTTACTGGCCTTGGTAGAATAGTTGGAACGAGAGAGCAGGTTGTTATCTCAGGAGTGTATGGACCCTCCTCTCCTGGAGAAAAAGAAAATTTCCTCAATAATATTTAGAGCATTCGTAGGTTATATCCAGATGTTTACTGGATAATTGGGGGTGACTTTAACCTAATTAGATCTCTGGAGGAGAAGAAAGGTGTAATCAGGAAGACGGACAACCTTATGGAAAGATTTAATGCCCTGATTGATGATCTCAGGCTTGTAGACATTCAGACTATAAATGGGATTTGTACCTGGAATAACAGGAGGGGGGGAAAGAATCAAATTGCCTCTAGGCTTGACCGTTTCCTTGTTTCTGAAAGTATCATGAATAAAGATATTTTTGTCGAAGCCCAGATTTTTCCTTCGCTGGGGTCAGACCACTGGCCAATCAAACTTGAAGTGGACATCAAAGTACGCCATGGAAAACGACCCTTTCGGTTTGAGTCCTTCTGGCTAAGAGACCCATCATTTATCAAAAAATTGGAAGAATGGTGGAGTCAAAGCACGATTCAGAGCAAAGGGAAAATGCGCTTGTTCCAACTCAAACTTAAAGAACTGAAAGAGAAAATTAAAAGTTGGAACAAGCAGGAATTTGGTAATATTATGGAGGACAAACAAAATCTGGAAAAAGAAATGGAATCTATACAACAGAAAATGATTTTGGAAGGCAGAACAGAGGAAAGCATCAACAAGGAAGGATCAATTCTTGGCCAACTTGAAGAAAGAAGGAAGCAAGAGGAAATCCTGTGGCGACAGAAATCGAGAATAAAGTGGTTAAGGGAGGGAGAAAGAAACACTAAGTTCTTTCATCAAGCTATGACTAAGCACAGACAGAGAAATAGGATTTTATCAATCAAAGATAGAAATGGAAACAAAGTGATTGAGCAAGCTGAAATTGAACAGGTCTTGATTGATCATCACAAGGAAATCTTAAAGGAACCTCAAGCTGATAGAATGCGGGCAATCCAGGAGATTTTCTCTGTCATCCCTTGTTTAGTCTCTGAAGACCAAAATAAAGCGCTTATGAGAGCTGCCACCCTTGAAGAGATTGAGGAAATGGTAAAAGCAATGAAAAAAGGTACTACTCCTGGCCCTGATGGGTTTACAGTTGACTTCTTCCAAGCTGGTTGGCACTTCCTGGGAAAAGAGATCCTAGAGTTGGTTGAAGAATCTAGGATGAATCAAAAGGTATGGCCTGCACTTAACTCCACTTTCTATGCTTTAATCCCTAAAAATGATAACCGGGAAGATCCTAATGGCTTTAGGCCCATAGCATTGTGTAATGTTATTTACAAGATTATAACTGCTATGATGGCTAAACGGTTAAAACCTATCCTGGACAAGTTAATTTCTACTAAACAAACTGGTTTTGTTGAGGAAAGGCAGATCCTGGATGGTCTGGTGGTAACGCAAGAAGTCATTCACTCCTTAAAAATCAAGCATCAAAAGGGGATGATGATTAAACTAGATCTGTCAAAAGCTTATGATCGCTTAAACTGGAACTATTTGAGCAAGGTCCTAGAAAGCTTTGGTTTCTGCAGGAGATGGATTTATTGGATTCACAATCTGATTTCATCCCCTAATTTTTCCATTCTGGTGAATGGGATTCCCTCGAAACCTTTCTCTGCCTCCAGAGGTATCCGTCAGGGGGACCCTCTATCCCCCTTCCTGTTCATTCTAGCTGTTGAAGGTCTGGGGAGATTTATTAAGAAAGAAAGAGAAACAGGTAAAATCAAAGGTCTTAAGCTTTGGGGTCATAACCTCTGTCTTACTCATCAGCAATTTGTTGATGATATTATGTTGTTTGGTGAACTAACGGTTAAAAAGGTAAAACATCTCCGAAAAATTTTGGATATTTTTGCGGAGGCTTCTGGCTTGGAAATAAATAAAGACAAGTCTCGGGTATTCATATTCAACTCTGTGGAGCAGGTCAAAGCGCACCTCACAAGACTCTTGGGTTTTCGGCAGGGGGAGCTTCCTACCAAATACCTGGGCAACATTTTGGACTTTTCATCCAAAAAGATGAAGAATTGGCAAGGAATTTTGGATAAGTTGAGCACTAAGGTGGCAAATTGGGCATTCAGATCTTTAAATATAGCTAGTCGCATAGTTTTAGCCAAATCTGTCCTCCAAGCTATACCTGTTTACCCTCTTTCAATAATGGCAGCCCCTATAGGTATTTGTGCAAAGATTAGGGAGATTATAAGGAATTCTATATGGAGAGGAGTGGATCAGAAGAAAAAATGGGCTCTAGTCTCCTGGGGTCAATTAACGGAAAGAAAAGAGAAAGGGGGTCTGGGGCTGCGTGATCCTGAGACTCTCAATAAGGTCCTGGGAGCTAAGCTCTGGTGGAGATGGCTTGGGGGAGGCAATGACCTGTGGAAAATTATATGGAGAACCAAATACAGTATGCCTGAGTCAACAGTAGAAAACCTTAAGCAAAAGAATACTCTTAGAGGATCTTCAGTCTGGGACCTGGCTCGGTTGAACAGGGATTTGGTAGAACATCATACCTTCTGGGAAATTAGAGGCGGAAAGGAAGCTCACTTCTGGGAGGATAAATGGCAACAGAAGGCTTGTTTAAACACCATTCAAGCCCTTCAGCAGGTTCGTGACTGAATTGGAAGAAACAGACCTTTAGTCAGAGATTACTGGAAAGCAAATCACCCAGATGAAAAGTGGAGGACTTGGGTGGATCTGGAGGAATGGGAAGGGGAGTTTAGTCCGGAGCAGAAAATTACTTTCAGGAAGGAGGTGGCGTCCCGCAAGATTAGAACCCGCACTGGTAGTGATATTCTCCGATGGGGAAACTCCATGAAGGGTTCATTCACTACAAAGGAAGCTTACTTCCTCACCTCAGATCAGCCTGGCAACGACTCAACCCCAGACTGGAGAATAGTCTGGGAAAGGAATTGGTGGCCTAAAGTTTCCATATTTATTTGGTTGGCATCAAAAAACAAAATCCTCACCTGGGACCGAATTCAAAAGAAAGGTTTTATTGGCCCTTCGAGATGCTGCCTGTGTAAATTGGAGGAAGAAACCAGAGATCATCTGCTTCTCCACTGCCCCTTTGCTAAGACCCTGTGGATAAGCGCCAAAAGAACCTTTGGAAAGCCTGAAAATGCCCCCTGCGAATTCAAGGATGTTGTCTTTCAATGGAATACAGAAGCCTTTCAATGTCAAGTGGTTCGGCGCGCCTGGGAACTCATCTCTGGATTCTCCCTCTGGATGATTTGGAAGGAGAGGAATCGCAGGATATTTCAAAACTCTGCCATGGAGCCGGAAGTCATTTGGAGCAAAACTATTAAGATCCTCCGAGAAACAATCCTTGCAGATAAGTGGGATGGAGAAGATTGGAAAGCTAATTCGATGGAGGAAGAAATCCTGAACCGTCTAAATTTAAAATTTGAAATGGTTTTTCATAAGCAAAATTCTCCTCATTCGATGCGAGCTAACAGCCCGGATAAATTCTATTATCCTAAAGAAAATTTCATTAAATTGAATTTTGATGGCGCCTCAAAGGGGAACCCGGGCGACGCTGGCTTCGGAGGTATCTTCAGAGACAGTAACAACCAGGTGCGATAGATTTTTGCTAAATGGGGGGGGGAATGACTAACAATGAAGCAGAATTTTGGGCTCTGCACCAAGGACTTCAAATTGCGGTCAGAAACGGTTATTCCAACCTGGAAATAACGGGAGACTCTCAAATAGCGGTAGAAATGTTGAAAAAACTCTGTAATGGTAGGAACTGGGAAAAAGTTTCGAACAGTTGGCGTTCAGCAGGGATTGTCCAGGAAATAGCTGGTCTCTTACCTCGCATAGAGTACTCAGTGATCAGCCATGTGAGGCGGAAAGGGAACCAGGCTGCAAACTACCTGGTGAATTGGGGATGCAGAGGCCACGGTAGCTCGGTGGATACCCAATGGAGGGCGGTCAGCGGGCAACAGGAGTGGTCTGACCTGGCGTCCATCATCAAAGCGGATCATGATCACGCTTCTGATAGAGGAGTGGAGAATGATGAGTTGGAGGGTCGGAGGGACATGCTGAGTCCTTTTCGGGAAGGTTTATAATGACCAGGAATAGCGGGAGAATGATACCGCTCGTGCGGAGCTCTGGGGAAGGACAGAAGCTAGGTCAGATGGTTAAGGATCGTCAGAAAGATCAGGGCGATGCAATAGGCAAAAGACGTGGGCGATCTCATCAAGCCGATTTGAGATCTGAGGAGAATTCACTGCCTTACCTCAACCCAATGGCGACACGGGTCTGGCAGGGCAATGGCGAGTACATGTCAGAGAATGTAACTAGTAATAAGACTAAAAGGACGGTAGATAGAAACAGCCATGCTTTAGGGAACAATTGGCAAGATCTGGTCAGAAGGGTGGATAGCTGGTATCGGAGATGGGTCTCTTTAAAAACCCGTTTGCCTTGCCCTCACCCTCTGAGCATTTCAATTAGCAGCACTAGTGCGGAAGGCGCCCTTAGTTCTTTGAAGGTCCCCTGCAAGTATCCTGTGCGGCATCCGGTGCGAGACAGAATGGAAACGAGAAAGAGAGCTAGACTTGCTAAAGAGGAGGAAGTGGCGCGGTCCAGAGTGATCGCTACGAAGGATAAAGGAATTGTGAAGGAGGAGGTCCCGGACGCCGTCTTGGAGGTCCCGGACACTTCTGTTGAAGAAGATAGTGGCAGTCCAAGTATGAACGCAGATGAGTGGGAATGGTACGCTATGGGGGTCAGTCACAGGAGCCGGCGTGGTCGCAGAATTCCAGCGCGAGGTCGTCGCAGGCGGGTTAATCTTGACAACTGCGAGTCTGCTCCCTTCTGTGGTTTGGGCCCCGGGACTGGCAATACTCGAGGCAGTAAGAAGGACATACCAGAACCCAGCAGCCGTCCTAGCAGAAAGGCCAGACGAACTGTGGAACACAAAATCCAGCGTGCTAAACGGGCCTATATGCAGAATACCAACCCGAAGATCCGTCGCATTATTCAGAATATGGAGGACGAGGCGATACAGGCCCAATCGGAGTCGGATATGGAAGACTGGGAGCTGCTGGTTCAGGACCCTGGCAACACTAGAGGGAGGATGTCTTTGTTCAAGCAATCCCTTCATATGTACTGGGTAATGAAAAGGCTGCTGGCCAAAGCCTTAGAACAGGTGGCATCTGAAATGGCGGAAATGACTCGGGATATACCGAATTTATGACGCGATCTTCGAGTCCTGCAAATCTCTATGGACATGCAAGGGAAGCAGCTGGAAGAGATTCAGCAGATGCTTAAGGCCAGTCTCCAGAGGAGTTCCAGGGAGGACTCCCCAATCTTGGCAAATGCTATTGAGTAACTATGGTCCTTATTTTCTTGATGTCGATTTTGCGATTTTTAGATACTTTAGGAAGCTTTCCTCTTTTGACAGTGGATAGTTTCTTCATGTATATCTACACTAGTAGATCTGGAATGGACTGCAATGTTTATTTAGCTAGGAAAAAGAGATTCCGGGACTATTTTTACTGGTATGGAGTTAAAAACTTTAGGTGGCTCCTATGCCCGGTTTCCCCTTGGTGGGCGGGTTGTAGGTCCACTAATTTTGATGTAACTTTTCTGATATATTAATAGAAAATAGAGAAGCACCACCTTTGCCTACAAAAAAAAAAAAAACATTTATAATTTTTTATCCCACAATAAATGAAAATTAACCTAAATCTATAATATTAACTATAAATTATTTGTTAATTTTAAGTTTAATCCCACATTCAAGGAATTCTAAAACAATCCCACAATCATCGCTATAAAATAACATTCGATGTTTCTATTCATCACATCATATCAAGTCTTCTACGTCTTCTTAAAAAGTTTGGAGTGATTTTGCGAAAGAGTCGCATTGTTATTGATAGTACATTCAACATAAGTTTTAGGCATCTTAAAGGTTATTTTTCTTTCTATTTTGACTATCTAAAGTAGAATTTGGGGAAAATTTATTGTTCTACATGGAAAACCACATTAAAAACTCTTTTTTTATTATATATATTTTAAAACGAAGAAAATGAAAATCAAAAACTCAAATTTGTAGGATTTTTAGAAGTTATTTTTTTTTTTAATTTTAAACTTTTGAAATGAAAATGGGGTGTTACTCTTTTTTTTTCTATTTTATTTTCTATTTTTAATTTTTGTTTAGGTAGCTTTAAAATTCTTGTATGGAAAAAAAAAAAAAAAAAAAAAAAAACTTGTTGAATTAAAAAAAATTCCATTTAGTCTCTTTGTTATATATATGTTATTTGTTATTTTTTTTTTTTTTTTTTTTTTTTTTTTTTGTTAATTGAGATTTTAATTATTACACTTTATTAATAAAGTTAGTCATATATATATATATATATATATATATATATATATATATATATATAGTATATATATATATATATAATTTTTTACATTAAAATATATTTTTTTTTAAATTGTAATTTTTTTCTAATTTAATTTTTTTTTTAATTTTGTTATAGTTTTTTATTTTATAAATCGAATTGTTATTTTTTTAATTATTAAAAAACATGGTTTCTTTTTTATAAAATATTAGTTTTTTATTTATATATTTAAATTAGTTTTTTTTTTAATTAAACATTTGGATTTAAGAAAACAGAAACAATTTTTTTTTGGCCCCTCGGCACTTTAGCCCCTGGTCAGGGGCCCGGGTGGGTAAGGGGGTGCTGCGTGCAACTCCCCATGCCCGCCTAAGGTTGCCAAAGGGCTGCATGTTGATTTCCTCGACTGCCTGAGCGCCCAGTTAGTAGCCAAAGGGTCGTTGGCCAATTCTGGGAATTGATTTGTCACCCTTTGGTGATGGTTAGGGGTCTGGGTATGCAACTACCCCTGCCAGCCCGAGTTTGGTCGCTCGCCAATTCTGGGAATCTGTCTATGACCCTATGGTTGATGGCTAGGGGCTTGGGCATGCAGCTCCCCGTACTCGCCCAAGCCCCAGCTAGTGGCCAAAGTGCTGCATGTTGATTCCCGCCCGCTTGCCCAAGCCCCCAGTTAGTGGCCAAAGGGTTGCTGTCCAATTCTGGGAATCAGTTTCTGACCTTTTGGGTGATGGCTAGGGCCCTGAGTGGGCAAGCGTTTCACACAACCCTTCTCCCTCCCCCACCCCTTACAGCCTGGTCCCCAGCTGGCAACCAAAGGGCCAAGGGGCAATTTGTTTTTCGTGTTTTTTTTAATATAAAATAACATTTTAAATTAATTATATATAATATATATATATATATAGATATATAATTATATATTTAAACAAAATAAAAGAAGAAGAACATTATAAAATTAAACTTTAAAATATAATATAAAATTTTATTTTATTTTTTATATTAAAATTTAAATATCATTTGTTATAGATAATAGTTTATTTCATATTTTTATTTTTTATATATGTAATTTTAATATTAAAAATTTTAAATATAATTTTATTTTCATAATATATATATTTTAAATTTTTATATATAACCATATTTTTATAAATGTTTTCAATACAAATTATTTATAATTAAAAAGTTTTTTTTTTAATTTATTTTAATACATTTTTTTAATAAGTTTGAAATTATATATAATCATTTTTTTTATAAATTTGTATATAAAAATTTTATAACAATTTTTTAAAAATTACATATAATTTAACTTATTTTTATATTTAATATAAACAAGTATAATGTTAATTTACTTTCTTTAAGTATAATATATATATATATATATATATATATTAAGGAAGATGGCAACAAGGAAGGTCTCTGTGAATATGTCTGGAACAAGGACAACAATTATATCATCTAAAGTTGCAGGTGCACACACTATGAGTATTGTCGAACATACTCGAACTAAGAAACATCATAAAAAACAACCAATTAGCCCACCAAGTACACCAAAAATTATTTCTTAATGGATGAATTTATGAGAAATAAATAAAACAAATTTTACATGGCATATTAAAGATGTTGAATCTGATGATAGTACACATATTTATCTATATTGTGGTATGATTTACATGGGTGAACAGTATGAGGTGATAGGCAGTGTACGAGACATATGTTTTGTGTCGGATTCAAGCATTGTTTGTGTTCTTGCAAAATTGCCCAAGTCACATAAAAATGTTAGATATCATCTCTCAAAAGTCAAGTATGACACAAATGAAGAATATACACCATTGTGTGAAGAAATCTCATCCAACATTTCAAATAACATTGTAGGTATGCTTATTTATATTTATGTGTTTTGTATTATTGTAAGGATCATTAAATTTTTTATAAATGATTCATCATTGACATATTGTATTTTCTTTCATAAGATTTTGCTGAGATTCTTTCAATGATGCTAGAGGGTATTTATTATGTAGAGCCAAATATTATGAATGTAGTCAATAGTTTCCATACAGAGTCAGAACAAAAAAGGAGAATGAAGCAAATATCAACAATCCATGACATTGCAATAGTATATATAGGGGATCATTAATGAATCCATACAGTTGATCAATTTAACAAAGGTAAACATGTTTCTTTGAAGATGTGGCAGTTGTAGCTAAAGCTGAAGCTCAAAAATGTGTTACCATTAGTTGAGGAGGAGGTTAGAGCTGTTATTGAAAAGGAGAAAATAAATAAAACACCAAAAAGAAAAATGCCCATGGATGTCTCTCTTCCACTTGATGGTGAGGAGATTGTGTATGTAGAAGAATATATGTTAATTAGGAAGAAGAAGAAATCAAAAGTTGGTGAATCTGTTAAAATCATAAGAAATAGTGAAGAACAAAGCGAAAGTTCTAAAGGAAGCAAATAAATCATAACATCAGGTGCTGATTTAGAGGATGGAATTATGAAAAAAACAAAATGTCATTTGAAATCACTTGAGGAAGAATAAATTAATTAATGGTGGAAAAACATTTGAGCTTAATGTCACACAATTCTATAGGCCAGATGAAAGACAATATCAATATCAAATTAGAAAGGCACATCACCTACATGTCCTTAATTTGAAAACATTGTTGAGGTACAATCCATATGCACATGTGGTGGATTATGTGGTTCTTGTTGATCCAAATCAAGTTCCCAACAAGGAGGCATTTGATAGGACACACTATTTTGACTACATATATTATGTAATTCAAGGGAACCATTCAGTAGAAGCCAAAAGAGAATTGATCGAGGAATATCTCGGAAACTATCTTTTGAAACAGTGAAATGCGTCATTTATGCTTGTTTAACAAAAACAGAGGAAAAGTTATTGGCATGGGATCATAATGTAGATAATGAGTACATAATGTTTATGAATTTCATCCAAATGATCAGATTTATTCATAACAAATTTGTAGAAAAATGTGGTAGGGATAAGACAAAAGTTAGTTTAAGCTTTTGGAAGGAATTTTGTATGGAAACAAGTTATCAAATTGAGGATAAAATCAAATCAAAAGGTGGCAGAGTAAATTTAGAAATATTCATAGGCATGGATAACATTTTCCAGTTGGCATTCAAAACAGGGGAGATATGGAAATTGATTGATGACATTTTCGACATGTGGGAGAATATTTCCATAAAAAATGAGAAGGTTAAAAATTCTAAGCCCATAATATGTACCAATAGTAAGACATGTCCTGAAATGAATAGACTTCCAGATGATGTGACTATGAAACCTTGGAGAACATTGCTAGGAGTGAAGGATGACAAACTAGTCAAATCAATATTGTGTTGTGTGTTAGGTGAATTGTCCTTGGAGGAAATGTGCTAAGAATTTCAAAAGTAAGTTTGTTGAATTATTTTGACCTTTTCTTGGATTATAATTTTCTTTTAAATGTAACATATTTTGTTCGTATTATTTGTTATACATATCAATATATTAATAGTTTTTACTTTATTTATTCATTCATAAGATTTATATGAAAATACAAGAACATATGGTTAGAATGTTGAAGGAAGAGACTTGGGATGATGTTGTATGCAACTACTGAGAATGAAGTTCTATAGAAACACTTAAAGATTTTTTTATCTTGCATTCAAAAAGGTATGTTGATTTTTACATTCATTTTATTCATATGTAAACAAATTTGTTTTATTACTTATACTTATATTTTTTATTTATTAAACATTTCTAAGAAGGATGCAAATGGAGTACCAAATTCTTTCAAAAGATTCATTGAAAAAAATTAAGTTGGAAAGGATGTGAAAGTAGTGTCTTAGGAATGTTGAACTTGATCGTACTCTTACTCATTTCATTTGGAATGGGCTGGACACTATCAAATATCAAATAATACAAGGTGATTGTGAAGACATTGCAAAACCCATGCTTAAAAGGGAATATGCCCTCGTTATTGTAGACATTCCTCATGGTTTCAATTTCCTAGACATTGGATATGATAGTGAGTCTTACACTTATCAATCTTTTAATCAAGTGGTTACGGGCTTTCAAGAAGTCACAACATCACCACTTTAGAGATTTATCACATTTCATTCAGACACACAATTTTCAATGTTATTAGCAAGCTTCAAGGGAAAATCAAACTCAAGGATGCAACTTACATGGTAAGACATTGAAATTGCATGTTTGATTAATGTTATTTTTTTTTTTTTTTTTTTATGTACAAGTTAATTAAACTTTTACTATGTCATGTTACAGGAAAAAGTCAAATCTTACTTCTTCTGGAGATAAGCCAATTATAAGTGCTTGTGAGTTCATCCATATTGAATGTTGGACAAAAGACAATAGCTATAAGTCTATTCTTCTGAACCAAGTAGATAGAATGAGTCATATCCAAGTATCCGTTCATGATGTTGTCATAAAAAAGTTAGCATATGAGGACAAAGATGAAAAATGAGAGATAGTTAACATTTATCGAAAATTAGAAACATTGATTAACTATCTTATATATTTATGTTCAAATGAAGGAGATTGGGTTTTGGATTTATTTTCAGGTGCAGTTAAGTTTTATTATTTAAAATTGAATTTAATTTTTTTTTATGTGTTTATACTTATTTGCTTACTTATTTGTTTTGTGCATGATGATTAAGTACAACACTAGCATGTTGCCTACAAAGAGGAATAAATTGCATTGCGATTGAAAGAGACCCATTACAATGAAACTTTATTCAACAAAGAATTAATGCTCTTTAGATTCTTCCAGATGCGATTCAAGAAGTTGGTTTGAGGAAATGAGATTCTAATGAATCGTGTTGCAAAAAGGACAAAGGAACCTCAACCACCATTATATGGAATGATTGGAAAATGACACTTTGGGAGATTTGTAGACATGAAAGATCCATTAGAAGAGGAAAATGAGGAAACTCAAGCAGAAAATACTGTGGAAGAATAAAATAATGAAGTTTTAGAAGATTATGAACATCAACTACATGATATTGTTGATGACATTTAAGTTATGATTGCAAATCAAACTCAATTTTGAGAGATATTCATTAGTTTTACTTGTAATGTTTTGACTTTGAGATTTTATGAGAAGAATGGTTATTTGATTATTGTTGTTATATGTTCAATATTTCTATTATCTAATTTTCACTTTAATTTTTATGTGAAACATTTTGTTTGTAAAAAACCTATGATTACTATTATTTTTTAACATAAAATTCATAAAAAAATGTTATTTTTTTAAGTTTATTTGTTAGGATTTTGCCATAAAAATCGTTTATTTGACATGTCATTTTTGACGAAAACTCTGAAAATGTGTATTTTTTTCATTATATTATATTGAAAATGTGTTTTCTTTGGTCAAATGTTTAAAACTATTGTTTTTTAGTGACAATTATTTGGTGTCCATTGGTATATTAATTTACATTACATAAACATATAGAAAATACTAACTTTAAAATATTTGCCATTTTATTTATTTATTTAATGACATGAAAAAATTAAGATCTCATGACAAAAAAATTGAAAAATAAAAATAAAAACATACAAATATATAAATACACTTAAAAAAAACAAATCATAGGGAAGAAGAAGACATTGGAAAATTTGAAGTGTCAAAAATCAACCCCCTAAAAAAGGGAGTTGATGGTACATCCACACTTTTCAAAATTAGCATGAAAATCACTAACATCTAAAAAAAAATGTTCATATTTGATACATAAGAAAATTTAAAGTGCCTAAAATATGGTAAAAAAAGGTGTATTTTGAATCACCACTTTTCGAAATTGGGCGATTTTTTGCTACCTCAAAAAACAGGTACTAGGTAATTTTATCATTTGATCGATAACTATGCTATATGTTGAAATGAATGAGATGGAGGATGTCATTTAACTTGTCCTCGCTATACAAGAATGGTCTCTTTATCCTTTTTATATTGGCACAACCTAGACATACTCCATCATGTTGGGTGTGAATATTGGGAATACTAGTGACCACTTTATTCAATTTTGGAAGAGCATCATAATGTAGATGGGCTAGTCTTTAGTGTCATAGCTCACTTATATGATTATTATCATGGACCAATGCTAGAAGAGGTATTCCATTGACTTTATCGAGTCCTTCAAATCTCGATCACAATGTGAATACATCTCTCATAGGTGATCGAACAAGCCAAGTAAGAACCTTTCCCTTGATGTAGGGAACCCTCATCCCTTTGTATTCAAAAGAAGATATTGATACCAAATTCTTCTTCAATCCTAACACATACATCACATCATGGAGTAAAACAAATTCCCCAAAATCCAAAAGAAATTTGACAAACCTAAATCTTTAATGGGATGAGAGGAGTTGGCTCTAAGAATAATTTTCAATTTTCAATCCCTCTCTACCAAATTAGAGAGAACTTCCTTATACCCAGAGAAACAATGAGTGGCCCCACTCTCAACCAACCAACTATCCCACGAATCCGGAGGATAGGAACTAGTGAGTGTAGAAATAAGAATATATTCAGATTGATTTGCAACATTATTTTCATACATATAGTATCTTGACTTATTTTGAGGATGATAATATTCTTCATGATCACTTGGAGCATATCTTCTTCTTCTTTCATCTCTTCCATTTTGATCATTCCTTTGGTCATCTCTTAATCTCTGATCATCAAACATGTTGTTGTTGCTTCTAGTGTTGTAGCATGGACAGTTGTTCTTCTCAAGGAAATATTGAGCATAATGTCCTTTCTTATGACAATTATAGCATTCAATGGGCAACGATTCCTTAAATATTCTAATCCTTCTATTTGAATTTCAAGGAGGAGGATTTGTTGAACTTGAGGGCCCTCCCTTTCCTTTCTTCTTCTTGTTTTAAGCGACAAATGCAGTGAGCTCTACTTCTTCATGATTTTGTAACCTTCCTCTTGATATCATCCATTATTATTCTTAAGTGAGCTTTCCAACAATCTTGTCAAATGACAAAAAATTATTGTTATTGCTTATAGTGGCAATGAAGGTTTCCCAGATGGGAGGGAGACCTCTAAGAATTACAATAACCAATTCCTTCTCAGACATAGTTTCTCCAACTCTTTGCAATTTATCTCTAAGATGAGATATACTCATAATGTAGGATTTCACAGACCCTCATTTTTCCATCTTCATGTCTTTGAGTTGATCTTTCAAGGAGATGATTTCATTCAAATTTTTAATTTCATACATTCCAGCTATCTTATCATACATGTCCTTAGACTTCCTTAAATTTCCAACATATACAGGTAAATTATCTTGTAAACCATCAACTATATTTTTCTTTGATTTTAACTCACCTTTCTTGTGCTTATTTTTGGCAGCAGTCGAAACATTATTTGGAGGCTCAAATACTTTTCTTTGAATGAATTCCAA
Organism: Pinus taeda; assembly: GCA_000404065.3. Taxonomy (NCBI): domain Eukaryota; kingdom Viridiplantae; phylum Streptophyta; class Pinopsida; order Pinales; family Pinaceae; genus Pinus; species Pinus taeda. Next base: position 536,102 of record APFE030955167.1, read on the forward strand.
AACATCAATGTTATCAGTTATGATCTCCAACCTAATTTTCCATGCAGCAAAGTTAGATGAGTCACCCAATTTCTCATGCTCCTTGAAGAGATATGAAGACATCTTGATTTTATTAGATATGATCCTTCAACTTTCTAAAGATGATTACTTCAATGCTTGTCTCATTTTGGGCTTGTCCTTCACCTTAGCTTTGACTCCATGTTAAATTTCGCATTGTTTTATGTTGTTTCAATTACTTTTAATCCAATTCAATTCTTCAATTAAAAATAACAATTAATATTTCCAATCATCAATGGTAAATGAATATATAATAGTAAATGAAATGATAAAGGAGACAATCAACACATCAACAAGAGACACCAGATTTGGTCAAAGACTAGGGGAAAACCCTTTAAAAGTTCTTATTCTATTAGATTGTCATAAAATGTTCAACAGAGAGTATAATGAGCCCAATACAAAATTATCTAGCAAAATTAAACCAACAACATTTATAAATATGTTCCCAACATCAACCTAGATCAAAGTCAACTTGTTTTGTCTACAGTCAACTATGGTCAAAGGTCAAAATCCAACCCTAGAGATCAAACACATATAGGAAGAAGTATGTGTGCGTTTGAGACCTTCCAACCACATGGACAAGCCTGCTATCCTATGGTTGTAGCCAAAAATTGTGTGAGAAGCCTATTGGTGTAGCCCAAAACCCTAGAAAGCATGTGAGCTTCAGACCCTATAATCGTGGACCTGTACGAACCAAACTTCTCAACCTTACCTCATACCTGTATGAATCAATCAATGAAAGAAGAGGCTTGGTTATTTTTGAGAAATGGCAACAAGAAATTCCAATTTAATTTGTCCTTGAATTAAACTGTGAATTAAATTCAAATTTTATTCTCATAGAAATTTAAAATATTTAAATTAAGTTTATTAAACTTAACTTTGGAAATTCAAGTTGGAAGTATTTTGGAAGACATGTATATGTTCTCCCTACTTTGTAGGAGTTCAATGTGAGTTGTAAAATAGAAGACTCATTTTTATGAGTTAGTTCAGTTAAATTAGTTCTCAAACTAATTGAGAGAACTAATAGTGAGTTAACAGTTAGTGGTGACACTAATGAACTCCACTAGTCCTACTCTAGTTAATTGAATATTTATTCACCAGAAACTCATGCATGCCGATTCTGAGAAAGACCCAATTGAGACTAGAGTACAGGAACACTGTACTATTTGTTTTAGATTTTTCTGAGTTTCACTAATAGTGCATGCAATCAGGAACTGATCCTTGAGGGATTACGTTATTTCTAGAGGCTTTATTTCCCTTTAAATACAAGCTATCCTTCATACGAATTACACATTGGAATAGAGACTTGGAGAGCTTGTGAAGAGGCTAAGCTTTGGCCTTGAGCTTGCTTATGAGTTGGAGATTGAATTTGTTGAGTGCTTGGATTGTTCTAGAGAGAACAAGCATTGTAATTTCATCTTGATTTTCCAGATTAATATAAAACAGATAGTGGGGTTTTGAGGTGTGGATTTCCCCAGATATTTCTTGTGTTATGTGCCTTCGATTCTCTTCCTCTATTTATTATTTCTTTCTCGATGTTTATGGGCTTATACTGTAAAGAGTAGAAGTAGATTCGTGTCTCTTGCTTTAGCAAATTGGATTAGCTTTTGAATCTATAGGAATTTCTATAGTGATGTCCAAATGAGCTTGAGTTCACTTGTATTTATAGGTTTCCAAGGGTGACAATTTTAGGGCCGATTTGATCAAATGTGACATTATGAGCTTTAATCTAAAAGTATGATTTCCTTCATCCAAATTGAACACTTCAATAGTCAAAATTGGTCCTCTCAAAAAGAGGAATCTAGTACCATAGTTGGAATTCATGACAGAGCTACCAAATTAAAATCTAAAACATTTACATGGGAACATTTGGTTTCGAACCAAGTGCAAGGACATGTGGTACCCATGTTAGACGATAAGATGAGGTGGAATGAAGCTAACATGGCCCCATAGTGGCATGCCACATGGCAACTGAAATCAACCATATTAGAGGGACAAGTTGCCAAAAATGGGTGACACATGGCACTCTTAGAGGGGACAATATGGATGGGATGATGTTAGTATGACATCATCTCAGGCTGAGGTCATCTTGGGGTGATGTCATCTCAGGTCTTGGTGAGGCTTGACTGTGTGCATGCAACAATGAGGGCAAGGTTGATGGACAGAGAAGGGAATATTTCTCGGTAATCAGTGGAAGCATATTGGGACCATGGGAGGATTGTGGGGAGAGGATAACAAGTCGAGGGAAAGGTTGATGGGGGTTGAGATGAATATCCTTCTATCAATTAACATAGACAAGTTCATCTCACCTCAACGCATTAGGAAGGTAGCTTGGAGTAGGTTTAGGTTAATGACGGCATGAGGGTGTGCCTTGCCCAAGAATTAACACTTTGTATTTTCATTGTGGAATAAGTATAATGTAGCTTAGATTACATATAGTGGAAAGGGGCCAGTTGGCAAGGCTAATCGATGGACCAATGGGACCACAAGCTAGTGATGTGGCAATGCCACATGTGTGATTCCATTAATACATGGGCAACAAGAAATGACATGCACCTCCAATGAGAGATGGAGGGTTGCAATGTGGGTGCCACATGGAAACATAATGATAACATGGAAAATTTTTAACGACCTGAATTTAAACGACCATATCTTTTGATTGAGGAGAATTGTCATAAAAGGCTAACTAAGTCAGACGCAATGGTGGTGCTATCTTTTCTTACTTTCAAATAGTTTGAAAAATATTGAATTTTAAGACCCCATTTGCATAACAGGACTTTGGAGGTTGGGTCAATGACAATGATGTCTTCTTCTACCCTTAGAATGGTCTATGTGATAGAAGAGGGTGTTACAGAAACCTACTAAGTATTTTATCTCAAACCTTCAATAGTAAACATAAATGGCTCAATCATACACAATGCACCCAAAATCTCATAAAACAACTCTAAACATGATATAAACACTTTTGAACTAACTTTAAAAACTAAAAAAAATTAGGCATTCAAAGTTGTGTATGGAATAAATGTGAGAAGATTAAGAAAATTAATATACCTATTACCGAACATTTAAGAAAGTGACAAGGAGCATGTCTTTGAAGTTGATGGATAACTTACATGCTCAAGTAAGACATATTAGAGTGGAAAGCACACAAAATATTGAGTAAGTTTTTTAACATATAAGCTATGAATCTTTTATATTGGTAATTTTATTATAATGTATATGATAAATAATCCTTAATTTAAGGGAAATTACAAGAAATTCAATGTGATAAAAAATAAATAATTTGATAATAATGCTAAGGTGGAATTACCAATAAAAATTTAATATACTATACATACCAAAAGTACATATAAATTTCCTAATTAAAAATGATAATATAAAAAAATAACACACATAAAGAAATAGAATTAAATAAATTCTTTAAAAAATACAAATAAATAGAGAAGATTTTGAATGAAATAAAAATAAAGCTCATAGTATAGTGTATATAGTATAGAAATGATATTAAGCCATATTTGGATAAGTGGAAGAATAATTTTGATGCAGTTAACACATGAATTTTGAGCCAAAGTATCTTTCAGGAAAGATTGTTGCACAAAGATTAATAAATGGAGAAATATCATGGGAAAGTGATTTGTTTATTTCGAAGGAAAATGTAGTTGCTAAGAATAAATGAATAAGATATACCATTTTGGACATGAATTTTTTATTATTATTAAAAAAGGAGGTAAGAGCATGAATCACTTAAGATATATTATTTTGGATATTATTTCTTTATTAATAAAGAAAAGAAGATCTAAGAGCATGATTTTGTTATCTATAAAAATATAAAAAATATTTATCAAGAA
>APFE030955167.1:544087-554484 GCA_000404065.3 Pinus taeda
TACTATTCATATATTAGTTTTTAAGTTATTTGGAAGAGTTTTATTTAAAAAAAAAATAGAATATAGAGATTTATGAAATGATAAAAGGTTGTTTTTTAAATCTTATATAATGGGAAAATGTATGGAGTTGTCTTAATTTGTTTTATTTAAACTAGTTTTTTGATTATATAGATTTAGCACCTTGAAAAAACCCTAGAACACTTGTATTGTGCACAGGTTACTAATCAAACTTGTGATTTTAACTAATTTCTGCCAAATTTTAATAAACTAAAGACAACTCAAAAATTTATTTCTATATTTATTATTTATGGATATATGGTGACTCATCATTTTTATTTATTGCCATTTGAAAAAACATTATACTCACTTAAAACGACACATTGGTAGTTTATAAAAGAGAAAATTTATTATAAGTCATTTTTCAAATTGTCAAACTAAAGAGTGAGGATGTACGATGACTCATTATTGTTATTAAAAAAATCATAACCACTTGGAATGGTGATAGTTAATGATGGGCAGACCTACACTTCTACACTTTTTCCATATGTCTATAAATCTTGGGCCAATAACTTGTCTCTCATGTTAAAAAAATGATCCCCTCACCAAATAAATGCAGTTTTATATTATCATGTTCAAATAAAAAAAATTCAAAAATATGATAAGGTGGGTAGTTATCCACTCCCACTAGCTAGCCACATCAGAATGATCACCTGGTTATACTATGCACTTATGTATGGTGGCTCATCATAACCATTTGAATGATATATTTGCATTTTACTTGGAGAAAAAAAATTATAATCACTTGTCCATTGTCAAATTAGATAGTGTCAAAGAATGTAGAGGGACTAATCATTGTTATTTGAAAAAAATTAGAGCCACTTGGAATGAACAAGTGATCGTTCATGAAGGGTAGATCTACACTTTTGCAAGATACCTCTAGATCTTGGCCACCTCACATGACAGAAGATACCTCTTGGCCACCTCATTAAAAAAAATCCTTTCACCCCATTACCAAAAACCACTTGAATATGTATGGATATGTAGTGAATCATCATTTTTATTTATTGTTACTTGAAAAAACATTATAGTCACTTAACATGACACATTGGTAGTTTAAAAAAGAGAAAATTTATTATAATTCATTTTTCAATTGTCAAACTAGAGACTCATTAGTAGTTTATAAGAGAGAAAATTTATTATAAGTCACTTTTCAATTGTTTAACTAGAGAGTGTTACCGATGTAGGGTGACTCATTATTGTTATTAAAAATCACAACCACTTGGAATGGTGATAATTAATGAGGGGCGGACCTACACTTTTACACTTTTGTGAGATGCCTTTGGGCCAATAACTTCTCTCATGTGAATAAAAATGATCCCTTCATCAAATAAATGCAGTTTTAAATTATCCTGTTGATTATGGTTTTCCTCTAAATTTTAAATAAAAAATTCAAAAAATATGATAGAGTGGGTAGTTATCCACTCCCACCAGCTAACCACATCAAAATTATCACCTGGTTTTGATACTACGCACTAATGTATGTGACTCATCATTTTTATTTATTGTTATTCAACAAAAACTATAACCATTTGAATGATTTATTGGCATTTTAATTGAAGAAAAAATAATTATAATCACTTGTCCATTGTCAAATCAGATAGTCTTCAAAAATGTACAGTGACTGATCATTGCTAATTGAAAAAAATTATAGTCACTTGGAATGAGCGGCAGATCTACACTTTTGCCAGATACTTTTAGATCTTGGCCACCTCTCATGACTAGCAGATTTACACTTTTACCACATACCTCTAGATTTTAGCGACATTACCTTTTCACCTAATAAATGCAGTTTTAAATTTCAAAAACATAGTGCGTGGGTGCGTAGTTACCCACGCCCCATTAGCGAGCCACGTCCGAATTACCACCGCGTTTCCAAAAGGAAAAGAGTTGCAGCTTTCTGATACAACAGTGCCTTTCAGAATTGACTGACATGTTGCAAGGACGTCACGTTGCTGTAAAGTTGAGGACCCATTCTTGCATTGTTTAATGGTACCTATTGATCACTCTGCAACTTTTGTCGTATGATTCCATTGTCGCTGCGAAAGCCAGGTCCATGAGCTGGAGGGGCCTTTTCTCAGACCTTGGATATTTATGTGGGTGTCACTTTTCCTCGACATCTGTCACACTATTTGTTTTATAATTAACGTTAGGATTAGAAGCAGCAAATTCAACGGTTGTTGCTGGGAACTCGGGAGGTTGTCGAGATGTTGGGTGCGAAGTCTTGCAACTTTTGTGGAGCTGATGAGGCCGAGCACACTGATTGACTGACATAGCAGGTTCAACTTGTCACAAGGACTAGGGGTAGAATCTTTATTCAGTGTATATTACTGTGAATTCAAGAAACGCACGCGAGTACACGCACTCAGTGAATTCAGAGCCTTACAGTCGTTCCTGACTGGCTATGCTCTTTGATTCCCAAACCAAAAGGCAAAGTTCACGTGAACGGTCGTCAAATGTTTGTATCCTTCTTCTCAACAATTGACACCTTATCACCTTATCACGCCGAGAAAAGCTGTGAGGGATTTTGGCATTGTTTTTCATATTCAAATCATTTTGCTAACATCATCCTTAGACTTTTTTCTTTCTGTCTTCTTTCTTTTATTTGGGTTCCCAGCACATTTATCCTTAAAATATAAACACCCTTCAACATCATTCTCAAACAATCCTTGAACTTTTTTCGTCTTTTTTTTCTTTTTTGAGTTCCCAGTACATTTATTCTCAAAATACAAAGACCTTTCAATATCATTCTTAAACAATTTATGTAGTATTTTTTTTGGCTACATTCACGTCAAAATATAATAGAGTTTGAGTGATTTTAATGGTTAAGATTATGTGTTTATTTATAAACAAATTATAATTATAAATAAACAAGGAATAAAATATGTACAACTCTAAATAGTCAAATTATTGTGTCTAAATAAGTCCCTAGAGGTTACATGTACTAAACCAGAAGAGAATAGAATATGTACAACTCAGTATACTTTAGTAGTCAAATTACTACACACGGGGATGTCTCTCTTCCAAAAACAAGAGGATCTCAAATTGTTGTGCAGAGAAAAGTATCTTGTCACACAAATAAGAGGATCTCAAGTTGCTAGAACTTTGTAGGTCCTTTGTCCCACAACATACAAGATCTCATACACCAATTTGGTGTTAACTTGGTCTTGATCTTAGAAATAATTTATTATTATTAAAAATAACTTAAACAAAACACATATAATAAGATGGAATATAGTTTGGTATATCATGTAATATTATAGCAATTCTATATTGATTTTTAATTCTATACAAAATCGCAATTTCAATAATTACAAATTATAGTTTTATAATAATTTATTTATCAAATGAGGATTCACAGAATTATTACAAAATAAAGCCACAATCTATTTGTTGTGTTTTGGAATTTTCCTCGACATATTTTACAATATGTTCAAAATCTTGTAGGAAGCCAAAAAATTTAGTTGTGAACTCACCACAATCCAAGTGTTACAGGGAGAATCCATATATGCAGTCAAAGTCAGATTTTGAACCCAAAAAAATCAAGTTTTCACCCAAAAATATTTTGACTAAATTCCAACCAAAATCTCTAAAATATGTAATAGCTAAACAACTCCCAAAATAACAATATATATTTCTTAGATACTGAATTGCTAATTATATTATCTATAACTAACTTTAGTTATTAAAATTATTAATTAAATAAAATTTATTAATTAAATTTAATAGTAATTACTTTACATATTTCTAAAGAAATGTTTATATTTGAAATATTTAATTGAATCCAATTTTAATTTTTTAATATTGAATATGTTAAAAAAACCGTTTAAACCATTAAAACTCAAAATCTTACCTAAAACTAAGTATAATTATACTAAATTACTAAAAAAAAATTCTTATAAATATAAATGAAAGAAACATTATGTTTCAAATTAATAATATACATGAATTTACTCAATATTATCGATCAAATTAATCATTTTTTGACTGGGTCATGATAATCTTAATATTTAATTTAATTGTTATATTTGATTTTATCAACATTCTGGTTGCTGTGTTTGTTTTTGTAAATATTCACATAAGTTGAAAGAGAAGTGTTGAGGCAATTCACAATGTTTAATCCAATGACAAAGGTACATATTCACAACCGTGGAAACAGGAGTGTTAAGCCCATTCACAACAACGTTAATTCAATGACAACATTAATACAAAGACAAACGTACATATTCACAGCAATCAAGAGAGAAGTGTTCCCCAATAAGAGAGCACATGTGACATCATGCGTAGATCAGCAGCGTAGTTGGATATCACTATTCTCGTATTCTCACCTTAAGTACTCTGCTACAAAATAGTGTGGCCAGAACCTCCAGATTTGGAGCCATGATATCACATTATTACAATCTATCCATATCTTTGTCCACACAATATCACCAATTAAAATACAAGAAGAGGAGGAGAAACGATGTTACCCTGGGAAATATCATAAATTTTGAATTCAAATCATATAAGTATTTATATGAAAAATAAATGTTCTTGATACTTTACATATCTTATTTTCGTTGACATATTTTAGATGGCATATCATGTTATATATTCATGTCTAGAAAATTATTTATGTATTTTTTAAGATACCTTCTAATGCTACTATTTTTTTGTTGTAAGTTCTCTATAATTTATATGGAAGTTTTCTTTCTCCTACAGATATTTTATTATAGTTTTTTTTGTTATTTTTTTGTTGATGATATATGTATGGCACTACTATAATGTTGTTCTTTTCAAATTCTAAATGGTAAGAAATAGATGGGTTATCACTTAAGGTAAATGAAAATATTTTTTTATAAATACAATGTGATAATAAAAAAAATCAATAAATTATGACCTATGTTTCTGAGAAAAAGGAAATTGGAAAGAATTCATGCAAAAAGTACAAGTGGAATCACTTTGTTGGAAATTCTTGTAACCATTGTTGACACTCTTTCAAGTAGTATCACATCCAACATCACCTATATTTGAAACTTTCATGTGTGGTTAATTATATTCGAAGTGTTGGTTACAATATATCTTAACTTAATGATGTAACATAATTATTTAATATAAAAATCCCACATAGTAATGGATAATTATTTAATATAAAAAGGACACATTATGAGGCCCGTTAGGTAATATGTATCATTAGCCATATGACCATAAGTAGTCAGAGTTTTTTCCCCCTTGGAAAAATTGTAATTTTATTCATAAGACAAAATTACATGTTGTAGATGCTAAAAAGCACATCCATATGATCTGATCTTGTTTTCACATAATACACATGAAAAAACTATAAAAATTACAGCTAATCCTATTCTTTTCTACCTTTCTTCTTTTCCACTCTTCGCCAACCACCAGTGTTGGGAGCGGATGTTACAATGGACAATTGATTTTCATTTGGATTTATGGGGTCTTTGTCAGAATCAGATCCTTCTAATCCATGAGTTCGTTTTCTTCCACTTACTTCCATTTCTATTATTTGGGACTCATGTTGCTGCAAAGGGTTGTTGGACCTCAAGTTGCAGTCATTGGTGGGATCTTTCTCTTCCTCTTGAATGTTGTTCTAGACCTTTTGCTCATCCATTTTTGCTTTATTTTCTGTTGATTCTTATTTTTCTACTTCTTCTTCCAAGGGGTCTGTATATTTCCAACCTTTTGGCTTTTTGTGTTTCTTCTTGTTCCATTTAGGGTCTTTTTTAGCTTGTGGGTAGGCACTTTGGAGGTGACCTGTTTGTAGGCATCCACATCATCGAAAAGCTATATTTTCCATTCTAATGTTTGAGTCCACTATGTATTATTGAAAATCAATGTAATACAGTCTGGTAGTCTCTCGCTAAGATCTACTTCAATGCATATTCAGGCAAAAGTAAATATGCCCCTTGTGAGTCTGTCTGCATCAATTGTTAGGAACTTTCCTAGAGAGTTCCCTATAGTTGTTAATACATTATGATGCTAGAAGTGTAATGGAAGGTTGTGCAACCTAACCCAAACTAGCATTTTTTATACCACCATTGTATTGGCATCGAATTTTGGGAACCAAGGGGTAATAAAGAGTTCTGATTTACCGCAGAACCATGGTTCTGTATTGAGGATAGGTTCCATTTCTTGTACTATGGTGAATCTGACTATAAAAACCCCCTTGGAGCATAAGTGTATTTCACAATTTGTTGACCATGCAACAAATATCTATTGGTGCAAAAAATCATATTTAGGCCAAAAGCTATTAAATCTACATATAATTGCTTTGGTATAGAAATCTGAGTATAAATCATTTACCTCAGGAATTGAGACTGTGAGGATAAGGGTCGGCGATTTTTGTTCCACGATGTAGCGCCCTGGTAGTTCAGGTAATGATGTTGGTTTGGTTTGATATTTTTCCTTTCCTTTGACTGCATCCTTAAAAGAACCTATTCTCTTTGAGTTGGTTCTAGAGCATCCACCCCACAGACACAGATTCATTATGATATTCGAGTTTGAGACTATACCATAATCTTGAAATGTGTGATTATCTTGGAGGCTGTGTCATGAATAAATCAGATTTGCATGCTTGCTGGTATACCGAGGTGAGTCTGTATTTCATGCCTTAAGTCTTGGATCTGCCTCCCCTTCCGAATCCTCCAGCATATATGCCTGCCTTCCAGCCTTTTAATGAAGATTTGTATCAAGTCTGCCTCAGTAGTAGATGAATCTGTCTGACGAAGGGCTCAATCTATTGCGAGTATGTATGGATCTGATGGACCTGAGCATATCAGTGCTATGCCTGGTTCTTTCTTTGACAAATCTGGGCCAGTGTACCTAGTGTCTCCCTGTGTCAGATACCCACCTACAAGTTCTAGGAGGCCTCCCAGATATGGATCTTTCTACCTTAGTGCTGTGACTATGCGATCATAGCGAAGTCCTATTTTTGGTTGGGCAACCGATCTAACTCCCTGTTATGAGTTATACATAGGGTTTTTGCCTTATCATAAATAGGAAGGTGCTTTGTGAGGCATGGGAGTGATAGATCTGAGGAAAAAATGCTGAGACGAATGTCCCAGACATTATCCTGTCTTGCCCAAACCATCCAAGGGGATTCTCCTTCTCCTTTTGACTTAGTGACGACGAGTCAATAGAAGAAAAAGTAAAAATGTTTACAGGCTACCAGATCTTGCCAGTGCAGGGGCTAATCTTCCGTTGATGCCCATATTGTTGGTATGGAGAGCGGTGTCAGTGCAGAAAGCATTCTCATAAACCCTAACCATTCTTTTCCCATAAGTAGTTGATTTGTTTCTATTGAAAATCTCTTTTAAAAGTAGAATGTTATGGAAAGCTAGATTTTGTTATGCATTTGGAGCTCTACCTTAGTGAAAGCTTGCCCCACCTTACGAGTCAAGTGAACATTATTTTGAATCTTCATATTCTTAATATACAAGCGCAATTTTTGCATATTTCATCTTTTATCTATTGTTCTAAATATTTTACAATTATATTATTTATATACCATGTTATGTTTCAATTATAAGGGTTAAGAGGAACTTAGCTCTTCGATGAGTCATCGCACTTCACATTTTGGATCAATGTTACTCTGGGAAATATCATAAATTTTGAATTCAAATCATATAAGTATTTGTATGAAAAATAAATGTTCTTGATACTTTACATATCTTACTTTCATTGACATATTTTAGATGGCATATCATGTTATATATTCATGTCTAGAAAATTATTTATGTATTTTTAAAGATACCTTCCAATGCTACTATATTTTTTGTTGTAAGTTCTCTCTAATTTATATGGAAGTTTTCTTTTTCCTATATATATTTTATTATAGTTTGTTTTGTTATTTTTTGTTGATGATATGTGTATGACACTACTATAATGTTGTTCTTGTCAAATTATAAATGGTAATAATTAGATGGGTTATCACTTAAGGTAAATGAAATTATTTTTTTATAAATAGATTGTGATAATAAAAAAAATTCAATAAGTTATAACCTATGTTTTTGAAAAAAAAAATGGAAAGAATTCATGCAAAAAGTACAAGTGGAATCACTTTGTTGGAAACTCTTGTAACCATTGTTGACACTCTTTCAAGTAGTATCACATCCGACATCACCTAGATTTGGAACATGCATGCCTTCTTGATTATATTGGAAGTGTTGGTAGCAATATATCTTAACTTAATTATCTAACATAATTATATCAATTTGAGGTCTGTAGACTTGGAGACATAGCACAATATGTGCCAAAGGAAGACTTCAAAGATCTGCAAAACCAAACCCTATACTTAGGAATTGTCCATTAATCCTGCAATCTAATGGTAATGAAAAGAAAACCCTAACTACTGGTCACTAGAATTTATGACCTCTGACTCCTCTTCTAAGTTGAGCAACTTCTATGAAAAGCCTATCTCAATTGTCTAGGGGACAAAGGAGTCAGAAACCCTAATGATCTCCACACTTACAAAGCAAGAGAAAAACAACCACACCATCAAAATAATGCCACACCTTCTCATTGAACCATTCAAGTAGAGATCCCTTGACTCTTTTTGAATTTAAGTATGGGGGATTACGCAGTGCATTATATTAGATATCATTTTGGGATTCAACTGCGTTAAGTAAGTCATTCCAACGTATGACCATTTCCATGAGAGGTAGTCGTAACTGACTAATTTCTCATGATTTTTGAATAGTTCACTTAGCACTCATTGCATCGGGTGATGCTCACAGGGGTGAAGAAGTGGGATTGAAACTAGCGAAAAGTGGAGAACGAATCACATAAGCATCAATCATCACTTCCGGGGCTTGCACCCGGTAACCAGGACTTCCCAGGAGGTCACCCATCCCAGAACTCCTCTGGCTCAAGCGCGCTTAACTGTGGAGTTTTTCCCCACATTCAAGCCCACTTAGCTTGCTACCCCATTTGCAAAACCTTAGCAAGTATTGTGCCTCATGAACCATTCAAGTAGAGATCCCTTGACTCTTTTGAATTTAAGTATGGGGGATTACACAGTGCATTATATTAGATATCATTTTTGGGATTCAACTACGTTAAGTAAGTCATTCAAACGTTTGACCATTTCCATGAGAGGTAGTCGTAACTGACTAATTTCTCATGATTTTTGAATAGTTCACTTAGCACTCATTGCATCGGGTGATGCTCACAGGGTTGAAGAAGTGGGATTGAAACTAGTGAAATGTGAAGAACGAATCACATAGCATGAATCATCACTTCCGGGGCTTGCACTCGGTAACCAGGACTTCCCAGGAGGTCACCCATCTCAGAACTCCTCTGGCTCAAGTGCGCTTAACTGTGGAGTTTTTCCCACAATCAAGCCCACTTAGCTTGCTACCCCATTTGCAAAACCTTAGCAAGTATTGTGCCTCATGAACCATTCAAGTAGAGATCCCTTGACTCTTTTGATTTTAGTATGGGGGATTACGCAGTGCATTATATGATATCATTTTTGGATTCAACTGTGTTAAGTCATTCAAACGTATGACCATTTCCATGAGAGGTAGTCGTAACTGACTAATTTCTCATGATTTTTGAATAGTTCACTTAGCACTCATTGCATGGGGTGATGCTCACAGGGGTGAAGAAGTGGGATTGAAACTAGTGAAATGTGGAGAACGAATCACATAGCATCAATCATCACTTCCGGGGCTTGCACCCGGTAACCAGGACTTCCCAGGAGGTCACCCATCTCAGAACTCCTCTGGCTCAAGCGCGCTTAACTGTGGAGTTTTTCCCCACAATCAAGCCCACTTAGCTTGCTACCCCATTTGCAAAACCTTAGCAAGTATTGTGCCTCATGAACCATTCATAGAGATCCCTTGACTCTTTTTGAATTTAAGTATGGGGGATTACGCAGTGCATTATATTAGATATCATTTTTGGGATTCAACTGCGTTAAGTAAGTCATTCAAACGTATGACCATTTCCATGAGAGGTAGTCGTAACTGACTAATTTCTCATGATTTTTGAATAGTTCACTTAGCACTCATTGCATCGGGTGATGCTCACAGGGGTGAAGAAGTGGGATTGAAACTAGTGAAATGTGGAGAACGAATCACATAGCATTAATCATCACTTCCGGGGCTTGCACCCGGTAACCAGGACTTCCCAGGAGGTCACCCATCCCAGAACTCCTCTGGCTCAAGCGCGCTTAACTGTGGAGTTTTTCCCCACAATCAAGCCCACTTAGCTTGCTACCCCATTTGCAAAACCTTAGCAAGTATTGTGACTCATGAACCATTCAAGTAGAGATCCCTTGACTCTTTTTGAATTTAAGCATGGGGGATTACGCAGTGCATTATATTAGATATCATTTT
>APFE030955167.1:557487-599758 GCA_000404065.3 Pinus taeda
CAGTTTCGACTACCTCTCATGGAAATGGTCATACGTTTGAATGACTTACTTAACGCAGTTGAATCCCAAAAAAAAAATGATATCTAATATAATGCACTGCGTAATCCCCCATACTTAAACTTTATCTTAATTTCTACTCACATACTCTACAATAAATGTTCTCTATTACTAGGACAAATATGTTATGAAGAGAGAAGACTACCTATGTTTATTCAAAACCTAATGCCTGTGGAAAATCGTTCCACTATTCACATGCACAAATTAAGTGTGAGAATAGAGGGCACATCTCATTCAAACCCAAAGAGCTTGACTCAATATAAACAAGGATGATATGAATGCATTAGCCCATAAAACAAAATATTTGCTATTGATCACCTGCAACAATTCAACCTTTAGACAAACATGTATAAATTAAAGTATAAGTGGACCTCGAGATTAATCCTATAACCTAAGTTTAATTAGTAATTGACACCTTGTTGATCAAATAAAGCAAAGGAATCAAATTCTTGTTAGAAAATTATATATTACGGAGCAATGGAACACATAAAATATTGCAGAAATATAAACACTGAAAATGCATAAAACAAGAGAGACACAAATATACGTGGTTCACCCAGTTTGGGCTACGTCCACCCCGAACAGCTAGTCCTTCCTTTCTATTATCCAACAAAATGAAGAGACACAACCTACAGTAGATCCACTATAATATCCTCTATTTTCTCTCATAGTCTCACCTCTTTGCTTCTCGCTCGGAGAATACACATCTATTACATAGCCTCAAATACAATGCCCTCATACAAAGAGAGGGGTTGCCTTCTATGGCAAAAAATCCTAAACTAAACATAAGTTCTACTGTCAGATCATCCCACCTAATGAACGGCCCAGATTGACTAGAAATTACTATACTTTTACAAGGCAATTTTACATCTATTTTTAGCTTTGGGGGCGCTACCCCCGAAACCCCCGCCGGGGGACCATTGGCCCTTGGACCCCCCAGTTGGGGGGGATCGGCCCGCCTGAACCCTCGCAGGGGGGGACAAGGCCCCCCCGTGTGGAGGGGTGTACAAACTTCCTAGGGTATACATCCGGCTAAAACAAAGACCTCTGAACAATCATGCTCCACACCCATCAATTCTTTTTCAATTCATAACTAAACTTATTATTGACAAGATTGAAGATTTAGTTCATAGACCTGGTTCTGTGCGAATGAATCAATCCTATAGTCACACATTTACATATCACAAGAGGAAAAATTTATGGTGATGATATACTTTGGTAACAAGATATCCTGAGCCTCATACCCAAAAGATAATGAATGCTACAAGGACTTTCCAAGGAAAATATATTCAATAAATCATTCACAATATGTTGATGGTGCTAGACTCGTCGACATTTAGGGGATCTCCCCAATATGAAGTCCCAACTAGACCTCACACCAATTGGAGTAGGAGTCCCAACAGTGGGTGGTAATGGTATGCCTTAACTGCGGAAATGTGGAGAGGGAAGTATGATGATTTTGGGTTATATCTAGTGTGTGACCCTACAAAGAGTCAAGTGCGATACATGAATGTTCCAACACATGAAGGCAAAATGAAGTGCGCCCCTTGGAAGCCTGTAATAGTACGCAGATTGAAAGGAACAGATGAGCGAAATGACATCACATGCTAAGATGCAAAATAGTCCATAAGGTAAAGTGACGAGTTAATACAACAACACACATTCAATAAGATTCATACAAACGCAAATGAAATAGTTCATAAGCATATGTGTAGCTTAAATAACATACATTTCCAATACAACAAGAATATTCCTACTATATTAACAACATATGTATAAAAGTGTGTTGGCTCTAATTTTATTATTTTAAGTGAAAGTTCCATCCATACATACACCATTGACAGCCACTAGCCCAAATAGTTGAACATTACAGTCAAGAACACCTTCTCCTCCAAAGAAGTATACTCACTCTACACTATGGAGAAGCCAAGGCTCTGCACAATACTCCCAAGCTCTTCCTAAGCCTAAGTCTAGCCAAAATCTTGGCTCCCAAAAGCGTGTTACATGGGTTATGAGCTTCTATTTATAACAAGAGGGGTGTGACTCTTCAACTCACCCTTTGTGACCTTTGGACTACCCTCATGACTCTTCTAACACATTACATTACATGATGACTTTTCATATTCCAATATTGACACTTGGAATTTCACTTACAACATAATTTCAAATAATATTACATTTTCCACTTGTACCCATATAAGAAAAAATAGGTAGAGACAGTGTAACAAGACACAACACTATGATGTTGGAGTTTGGGAGAAGTCTAGCGCAACAATCTCCACTTATTGCTTTTCAGCCACATATTGGTACCAAGCTTGGTATTGTGTGATGGTGTCCCCAAACTACTTAACAGTGTCTTGATGGAAGCAGACTTTAGCCTCCATGGCATTCGGGTACACTGTCTTGGAACCTGTGCCCAGCTCGTTCTAAAGCATGAGTAGCATTATTTTGACTTTGACAAGACCACCAATGAAATTCTTCATGGTTTGTGCGTTTAGCTCCAAGTCTTCCCTCGTGGCATTCTGTCTTAGTTGCTACAAGTACTCTTTGACCTCCTGTCGTACTTGGTTCTTGTGTTTAGCTTTGGTGAGGGAACCAACTGATGGGATCTAGTGCATTCTCACCAAGACATCCAAACTATTGTACAACCATAAATATGAGGCCTAGATGCTTCCAATGAATGAGGCAAGTTGCTTGTTTTTTGAATCAACATTTGAACATTCGCTTTCTCTAGCTCCACCTGTGGCTTCATTTTCTTCACTAAGTCATGTGGGGCTCCTTTGTACCACATTTTCCACTCTTGTACATAGACAATGGTAGGATGTATGTTTTTTAGAGTTTTACCAAACTCTTTTCTCTATTATTGTAATTCATGCAAATAGACAACTGCTTTATGTACGATGACAAACTCATCATAGAGCTTGCTCATGGTTTCTCCAAGTGTTGATACCTCAAAAAGTATCATTTCTCTCATCTCCCCCAATGTAGAAACTATATTTTGAGTTGTTTCTCATAGTTGTTCTTCCTCTTGTCTGGCAACCTATAATTTTTGTGCCAGTTTCTCATTCTTGATCATCAAGTATTGAACATTTGATCTTGTTCCTCCCGCATAAGTGAAGATGGCTATGACAATGGCATTTGGATGCTTCATGGTGTTCGACACTATCACCCTTTCTCTTATGAATATAGGTGATGTGCAGTCATCCGGAAAGTGGCCCCTCCATGCTTGTAGAATCCTGTTTTCGAACTCATCAAATGATAGATTGTACACATCCACAACCAGATCATCATCAAGGAGAACAACGTCTCCTTCGTCGCTTATCGCTATCTTTGTTGTTGGAGGTGGTGGAGACTAAGTTATGACATGTGGTGCTCTTGGCATCATGTCAAAATCTTCATGTTGTGATTCCTATTCCAACTCCATGTTTGTCACTTCGATCAATTGCTCAATCTACTAAGCAAGATCCCAATCCTACATTTGGTCACCTTCCTCCTTAGCTGGTGGCTTTTCTTGTTCTTCAACCTGTACCAGTGTTTTTTCCTTTGTCATTGCACCTTTCATTTCTTCTTCTTCCTGCTTATGCTTCTCCTCTCATTCTCTCCTTCTCAACTCTCATTCTTCCTTTAGCTTCTTCTTTGTCTCCTGCAACTTGAGTTCTACTTCCTGTGACCCCTGATTTTCTCTCTTTCTCTACTCTACTCTTTGTATCCTTTGCTTCCTATTTTCTTATGCTACCAAAGATGCTTTCTTGATAAGAGGATCTAATTTCATTTTCCAACTTTGCTCTCCCTCTGATTATCTGCAATCTTCCTATTTCATTTGTCTTGCGTGGGATTATTGTTGTAGCTTCTGGAGTTGTTGTCTATGGAGAAGCCTGTGAAATCCTTGCTAAATTGACCGAATCATTAAGTTTGGAGGCATTGTAGCCGTACCTCTAAGAATACTCCTCTGTCCAATGAAATGCCTTGCTGATCCACGAAAAGTAAACTCTTGTATAGTGGTCCTTGAAAATATTGCAGGGATCATATGAATTAAATTCCTTAGTGCCGAATTGAAATATGACTATTTGCTTAGCTTTGGCATCTGCGACTTTCAAGTTATTTATCTCGTATAATCCAATTTGCAAAGGAAGAGTGTGCCATGGTGCTTTCTTTTTCCTGTCTAGTGTTGTTGACAACCCTATAGAGAGATGGTATGATACTTCTTGTATGATCAGTTTTTCAGTGGCATTCTTTGGTAAGACGTGTGGAGGCTTCTCTCCACCAAACACCGTAATGAAGGTGCCACATGGTGAGGCATACCAATCTATGATATCTTTTATCGCCTCTGTTACTTCTTGTGACATGTAAGGTGGATTGTGTTTAAAGATAATCTTGTACAACGAGATGATAAAGTGGTCAGTTAGCCATTCCATTACTCCTTGATAATTGTATTCTGAAAGTAACTTACAATAGATGTTCATGACAGTCTCTCATGGTGTCCATGTCTAGTTCATGTCGAGGAACTGTTGTTGTGCACAAATTGCATCCAATAAGTATGTAGACATACAGAATCTTGCTCGCTCTCCCTTGTGAGGATTTTGTGCCTATGCTACATGGGTCTTCAATATTTCAGCCAACATATCCAACTAGTTGAATGGCCTCACATCATTTACCAACTGGTCTAATAAGACTCCCCACCCTTTGGGAAAGGCTTAAGTGCTTTCTTAACCATAGATTCTACAGGCAAAGATAACCAAGAGCTGGTAAGCCTTCCTGAGGGACTTTATCTTGTACACATGGGTGGGTGTTTGTCGAAACATCGATGGTTATTTCACCTAGCATTTGACAGTGTCTCTTCTGTTCATAGAGTTGTGGGTGGCATAAAAGAGTGATTACATGTGCATTAATGGCTCAGGAAATTGATACACCTATTGAAAGTATGCTACCCAAAAGTTGGCAATATTTTGTCCACTAGCACTACACAATGTCATGGTCTATTCATCCATATGCGAGATAATCCAAATGATGATATATGCACACCAGAGGGTGGGATACCTACACGCAACCTTGAATAGCCCTAACTGTCAGATGTAGAGATAAACCTATCGATCCTATAAATCAGCCTTAAAGTCCTTTGCAAAAGTATCTTTAATCTGCTACCATGTCAGTGATGATCTCTTCTCTTGAAACAATTCAGTATTTGTATACACTGGAAAATTGACGGATGTTTGCTCAACTGCTTCCCCTATACTTCTCTCAATTTTTTCCTTTGATGTAGCTCTCTTAGATTCCATGGTAACAATGAATGTTGGAGAGGTGCTCAACAACTCCTGTACCTGTGAGACAAAAAGGACACTCATGGAAAGCAAATATTAGTTTAAAGAAAAAATCTTACAAGACAAGTTCAAGTAGAAAACCAAGCACTAGATGGGAAGGATTACACAATTTTTCATAGCAAGAAGGCCTAGCAACCTATTGGAACTACGCACTACGAAATGCGGAGTTCAGCCTGAGCAGAGGCTTGGAGAGAGACTACGCATTGCATAGTCTCAATGGCCAAGCTAAGAGGCTGGCTCCTGGAACTGTGTAGTTGGAGCTAGCTTGGGCTGCACATTATGTAATTCCATAGGCCAAGCTTGTGGATTGAGCCTCCAGATTGCATAGTGCTAGTTGTGCAAAGTGAAAATCGGCCAAGGGAAACCTAGATCTGCCCAAGGGAAGTGTGAAAGAAAGAAGATCTAAGAGATAGTACGAAGCTGAGTGAAAATATGAATAAGTGTAGATAAATTCATGTGAATCAAGTGCAATAATTAACCAAACCAAAGGAAAATGAAGTATGTGAGGAGGGTCGCCCCAACGACGACCGTTGGTGTAAAAATAGGAAAACTAATCTGACACTAGGGAGAGGAATTCTAAAACTTGAAACAACACTTGTACAAGTTAAAACAAGTCAAAATGTTAGCAACCATGAAGATAAAAAAGTGAAACAACGCTCACACAAGCCAAACAACAAAAAGCAATAGAAAAAGTGACAAAAGATGACAAAAGAAAAACTCACCCAGAAAATAACTGACGATCACACCAAAGGTTCCTTGATCTCCTCGGGAATGCTAGAGCTCCAAGGTCAAATGTGAAAATGAGCTCTAGATGTTTCGATTAAAAAGATTTGTAAAAATTAGGGTTTATGACACACATGCCTAAAATCAAGGGAAAAAATGACACTTGGAAAAATGTTCTAAAAATAACGCAAGTGCCTTGTTTGAGACACGAAAAATAGATCCCTATTTTTCAGGGATTTTTTTTCTTTTGTTTGTTTTTTACTTTTTCTGGGCAAACTTTCCATGCACATTATTGGGATATATTGTGCATTTCCAGGGAACTAGGCAACTTTGTTGCTTAGTGCACTGCGTAATTTCTGAGCTCAGTGGGGGTTATGCAATATATGGGCTTAGTGTTGGGTTGCCTCCCATGACTACACATTTTGTGAGCTCAAGGCTCTCTAGCAGTCAAGAATATGCAATTCTCATCATCAAGGCTACTTGCCCTCAAGGATTGCGCGGTCTAGGGGGAAGCTCAAAATTGTTGTGAAACCACATTAGGAGATCGAATTTTCACTTAGAAGAACCAGCTAAGTTAACAAACACAAGAGAAAATGAAATATAAGTCTCAATCGAAGCATTAATACCTAGATTAGTGCGAGATGAGTTGTTGTGGATAGTAAGGAAGGCTCAACAATCGAATCGTAGGAATTTTCTTTTAGGATGGTTATAGATGCTACAACACAATAGTTGGGTGATCCTATGTCCATTACACCTTCATTTGTATAAGAATACTTCTTATTATGATAACACACTTATATTGCAAGACCTAGATTTGATATAGACCAAGTCTTTCATCATCAGATCAAGTGTAAAAGTCCATATCACATTTGATAAATATGATACAAATATTTAGGTCACAATTACAATATAAAATATCTCTATAAAGGAAACAAATTATAATAATTTACACAACAGATAAAATGTAAAAGAATACAGAGCTAGTTATTTTCATTCAGATCTAGAGATAGATTGCAGGAAAAGTTGCATTATAATTATTAAAATCTAGTCACTCACTTGAGCATTAAATAATACTAATACAAATAAGTTAGAACATTGGATCTTTGTAACATTCAAACTAATAAAACTTAGATTTGGAGCGGGTAGAAGAAAACCATACCATGCCTTTACATCTTTCCACAAACACCAAATTCGATGTATACATTAGAGCATCAAATGAAGATATGATCAAAGGAGAATAGGATAGGTTGGTGGGACCTTACCAACCATCCATGTTGCCTCATTGAAAAATTAAAACCACAATGAGATCAACACATGACAAAAAGGAACTTGAGAATCAACTTAACATTAAAAACTTGGAGGAATTGAAATAATTTTAAAATAGATTAGGAGTCAAAGAAAGATATAGGATGGAAAGATTCAACTTGGATGTGCGGGAGGCTCTGCAACTTGAACTAGGGTTAGGGTTTTTACGTTGGGCACCATGGCAGGATGCATAAGGGGGAGTGTTTCTCCCTCCTATAGTCAAGTAGTTACAGATAGAAGCAAGGATGTGGTAAATTAGCGTTTCAAGAAGCCTATGGAGAAGGCAATAGGGGCAAGTAACACAAACACATTGGGAGGAAACAAACCTCACGAACATGAAGGGGAGTAGTAGGAAGTGAGTAAGGTAAAGGAGAAAGGGGATAGTAGTCAAAAACCTACTACTGTAAGGACTTCTAGGGTCTACAAACCTAAGTCGAACACCATTCCTTAGGTCATCTTGAGTGACCCTGCACTACAAGCGCATAGGGATCATATGATGGAACATGCAGTGATTTAAAAATTCATGGGAATATGGCCGACAGAGTGGGCATTGCATGTTTGGATAACGAGCCACTGGAAGCCAAAGGGGGAAATAAACCTTCATCTGGGATCTAAGGGCTTTTTCATAGTAGTGTTCACAAGCCTAAAGGATAAAGATAGAGTGTCTGAAAGAGGACCATACTTCTACGCTGTTGTAGGCCTCTACATGGGGCCATGGATAATGAACTTTGTTTCAGAATGCGAGACATTTTCATTGGTACTGGTATGGATCAGAATATACTCCCTTCCTCTGAATTATTGGTTACTAGAATCGCTGAAAACAATAGGCAACAAACTAGGGCATTTTCTAAAGATCTCAGATGTGACTCTAAAAGGAAAATAAACCTCCTTCACCTGGATCTGTGTGGAAATGGACTTATTTGGAGCACTTTCGGACGCGATAATTTTAGAAGTATATGATGAAGAATGGGTACAAGCAGTGGACTATGAGCACATCCCATTTAGGTGCTACAAATGCCATGAGCATGGGCATCTATATAAAGACTGTCGAACAAACAACATCGAGAGAAATGTGAAAATAATTATGGATAAAAATCCTGAGGGTTTCACCAAGGTTGGGGGAAAAGGGAAAGGCGAAAAGAGGTTGCAAAAGAAGATCAATGAGGAAAAACAACCGAGCCACAATAGCTTTAAGACACTAGAAGAAGAAGAAGGAAACAAAGAAACGAACCAGGAAATGGAGAACATTATCACTGAGAAGGAAAGGGATGACAACATGGAAGATATCATAGAAAAAATGATGGAGATAAAAAGGGACCATGAGATGAGTCCAAGTGAGGCAGGAACGGAGGACCATGAACTGCAGGAGATTCTACATAGGGAAAATCTAGATCTAGAGAAATTTCTGGAACAAGGAACGACCAAAGGAGTGGACTCCCTACCAAAAGAGGAATATGATAGGGTTCAATAGCTCTTCCTATGGATATCACAAATGAATGGAACTAGAGTCAAAATAAATCATGAAATCCAGGAACATAGAGGGATCAAAATGATGGAGGAGACAAAGGCATAATCTCCAAAGAACCCAGGCAGGAAAAGAGGAAGACAAAGAGAGAAGAAGTTCCTGAAAAAATGTGGGAAACTATTGATTAACTCAGGTAAGATGAAAGAGCTTACCAGTTACTTATTCACAAATCTTTCTTAATGAAGCTCACAACCTAGAATATTAAAGGCATAGGAAATAGAAGGAAATAAAGAAATCTCAGTACTAGAATAAAAGAAGAAAAACCAGATATGGTTTTTATTCAGGAGACAAAATGTTCAATGGATAAGATTAGAGAAATTCATAACAAATTACTGATCAAGTATGAGTATCTAGACTTTAAAGAAAAAAACTCAACGGGGGGGATTCTCACGCTGTGGGATCCACAAAAATTTTGAATCTTGGATGCTGAGGCATCTAGGAACTATCTTTCTTTGGTTTGTCAACCTTTAGGTGATAAGGATATATATGTGATCACAAATGTTTATGGACCTCAAAAGCAAGAAGACAAACCAAGGTTCTCACCTCCATTGAGGAACTAAGAGCTAGACACCCTAATATGCCCTAGATTGTTGCAGGAGATTTCAATATGACAAGATCTCTTACAGAGAAAAAAGGCGGTATCAGATAGCTAGGCAGAGACTCCATGGCCTTCCATAATTTCATAATGAACATGGGGTTAGTGGACACTGGAACAATAAATGGGACCTTCACATGGAACAACAAAAGGGGAGGAGCTTCACAAGTCGCATCTAGACTAGATAGATTTATTATCTCAGAGGACCTCTTTCTCTCAAGCCCTACCATAACAGCTTCTATTCTTCCCTTTGGAGGTTCGGATCATTGAATTGTATAGTTGGAAGCGACTTTTATGGGTACATGAAGAAACAGACCTTTTAGGTTTGAGAATGCCTGGCTCTCTCATCTTGAATTCAACAGTAATATTGAAAAATGCTGGAGAGAGGATCTAAACATTCAAGGCACAAGAATGCTCCTGCTCCAACAGAAACTTAAACATATCAAATCCAAGCTTAAAGGTTGGAACAAAAATGAATTTGGCAATATCTTCAAAGCCAAAAGAGAAGCTAAGCAGAAACTCCAGGACATCAATCAGATCAACATCACAGAGGGTTTTACAGAGGAATGGAAAAAGAATTTATTATTTGCAGGAAGAATGGGAAGAATGACACTTGCAAGAGGAGATTTTCTGGAGACATAAGTGAAGGATTCAGTGGATTAAAGAGGGAGAAAGAAACACATAGTTCTTTCATAAATCCACAATGGATCACAGGGCACACAACAGAATCACAAAGCTCAAAGACTCTCAAGGGAGAGAAATCATTTCTCACATAGACATGGAATCTCTCCTTGGACAACATTTCCTTAGTATTGTAGAGGAGCCTCTAGGTGATAGATCCAGGTTCATCAACCATTTCACTCAATATATCCCTCAACTAGTTACTAGAGAAGATAACCACAATCTTAACAGGCCATTGTCGGAAGAGGAGGTTAGTGAAGTGATCAATGAAATGAAAAAAGGAAAAGCTCCAGGCCCAGATGGGTTCAATGTAGACTTCTTCAAAGCATGTTGGAAAACAGTCAAACAAGATATCCTTGAGGTGGTGGAAGACTCAAGAAGATCCAAAAAGGTTATGAAGGCGTTTAATGCTTCCTTCAGAGCTTTTATCCCAAAAAAGGAAAATGCCATGACTCCAGATGGATTTAAACCCATACCCTTATGTAATGTGATGTATAAAATTATTTCCAAGGTGATCACCAGTAGACTCAAGCCCCTTTTACCATCTCTCATCTCTGAGGAGCAAATAGGCTATGTGGAAGGAAGACAAATCCTCAATAATATCATCCAAGCTCATGAGGTGGTACACTCTCTCAAAAGCAACAAAAAAGCTGGTATGATCATTCAATTAGACCTAGCGAAAGCTTATGACAAGCTAAGCTGGTCTTACATAAGGGCAGTTCTAAAAGCCTATGGGTTCAACCAAAACTAGATAAGATGGGTTATGGCACTAGTCACCATGACTAGTTTCTCCATCCTGCTTAATGGCTCTCCTTCAAGACTCTTCACACCCTCTAGAGTCTCAGACAAGGGGATTTGCTCTCACCCTTTCTCTTTGTTCTCATGATGGAAGGGCTTGTTAGAGTGATTAAAATGGCTAATGCTAAAGGAAGAATCCAGGGCATCAAACTCACCTTGGATGAAGCGACAAACACATATCAGCAATTTGTGGATGACACAATGCTACAGGGCTTACCTATAGTCAGGGAAGCCAGAACGATAAAAAAAATTTGAATGACTTTGCTATGGTTTTTGGCACAAAGGTAAGCCTCAACAAATCAAAAGTTTTTTTCTTTAACACTGACATTTCTCTTCAAAGAAATATCACCAGAATTCTTTGGTTTCAAAGGGACCAGCTACCTTCCAAGTATCTAGGCATACCTCTCACAAATAAACCTCGTAGCAAGGAAGTGTGGGAACCAATTATAAATAAGTTGTAGGACAAGATCTGAAAATGGACATGCAGGTCTTTAAACTTGGCAGGGTGCCTTGTGCTCACATAGGCTGTCCTGCAGGCCATTCCTATATTTATGTTCTCAACACTTCCTGCTCCTAAAGGAGTTAAGCAGCAAATTAGGAGCATACAAAGGGAATTTCTATGGGGCAAAGCATAAGAGAAAAAGAAATAGGCTTTAGTATCCTGGGACAAGATCTGCAAACCCAAGAGCCATGGTGGCTTGGGGCTTCATGATCCTAAAACCATCAACAAGGTTTCAGAAGCTAAACTCTGGTGGAGATAGATCAAGGAATCATAAAGTCTCTGGGCTAAGCTTTGGACACAACAATATGTCAATAATTGGCAGGAGAAAGATCGCATTAGAATGTCAGGGAAAATTAAGGGCTCCCACATTTGGAACCTTGCCTGGGAAAATAAAAGTATTGTTCAGCAGCATAGTTTCTGAGAAATTCAAGTTGGGAACATAGCACAATTTTGGGAGGACAAATGGTAGTAGGAACCTAATTTGTATAAGGACGAATTAGCATCTCTCAAGAATGAAATATATAAAAAAGGTCTACTCATGGTAAAAGACTTCTGGGACTAGGAAAGGAACAATGGAAAATGGAGAACTTTGAAGGATCTAGGCCATAGTGAAGAGAGTCCTCTCAAGGCCCAGGCAGACTCTCTTACCCAGGATCTAGAGCATAGGAGAATTTTGGTATCATTTTTGCTTGAACAACTAAGATGGGGAAAGAACATTAAAGGAAACTTTAACCTCAAAGAAGCTAAACAGGTAGTAACAAGATTTAACTATCTAAATCGTGATCAAATTTGGAAGAATCTTTGGTAGAGCCCCCACTGGATGAAAATAAAGTTATTTATTTGGCTAGTTCATCAAAGGAAAATCTTAACTTGGGAGAATCTTCTGAAAAGAGGCTTCACTAGACCATCCAAATGTTACCTTTTTGGTTCACAAGAGGAGACAATGGATCACCTTCTCAACCTCTGCACTTTCACCTCCATCGTGTGGGATTGGGTGGCCTCAATCTTTAGGCACACTGATAGGCATAGACTCAGAATCTCCAACTCTTTGAAGAATTGAAGGAAAAAATTCTCAAGGAATGAAATTATTAATAAAGCATGGACCCTGGTTCCAGGCTTTGTCATTTGGATGTCTAGAAAGAGCACAATAGTCGAATCTTCAAGAACAAAGCAAGCAAGCCCCAACACATAATTGACCAAATTTTAAGGCAACTCAAAGATACAGTCAGTAGCTTGTTGAGGACACTTCTTAAGGACCCTCCTCTACCCCAAGATGTGAGTATTCTACTACATTTGGGTCTCCATTCTATAAGCCCTCATGGCATTATCAACAGAGTGAGCCAAATAAACTTAGATATAAACATTTGGAAGCCTCCTCCATATGGTTTCTTAAAGGTCAATATAGATGGAGCATCTAAGGGAAACCCAGGGTTAGCTGGTTTTGGAGGTATTATAAGAGATGAGCAAGGGAAAATAAAGAAGATCTTTCATGGCCACTTGGGGAAGGCCACTAATAACATGGTAGAACTCATGGCCCTAAAGAAATGATTGGAAATATTGGTGGATTCAGATTCACATAATGTCATGATTGAAGCAAATTCAAAATTGATTATTAGAGTGGCAAAGAAAATATGCAATGGTACATCACTGGAGAAAGTGTCGAAGCACTAGAAGCTCTCGCAAGTCTTTCACCGTATACATTCCCACCTACAAACCTTAAAAATTGTAAGCTTTGTCCATGTGAAAAGAAAAGTTAACATGGTAGTAGCTTGTTTGGTGAATGAAGGAGTGATTAATAAGGAGAGGGACACCTGGTATGTCTGGGAGTTGTTACCCCTAGGCAAACTTTTAGAGTATTGTTTCTGCCAGGCTGCCAAAGATATGGAGCAATGGGAAAGGTTGAGATCACTGGAGGAAGACCAAGGATACAGTGGCGTGATGACCGATTCTAGAAGTGCTACAGGTTTCTCGTCTCATTGATCACTGTGTGGATTAATGGCGACACATTGATTCAGCGAAAAGCAGAGAAACTGGGGTTTAAGAGTAAATCGATCGTAAAGAAAAAGATCAATGTTGTAGGGAGGAAGGACCAGGAAGCATCCAATGGGTTGGATTGATGGTCATCGCTCGGCGGAAGAGTGCGTAAGTTAAGTCGCGAGGAAGTGGCTTCTCGAACCACAAGTTGTATTTCGGAAGGGGTCTAAGTGGTAACCGGTATTGTGAGGAAGGCCTCTGATTCCACTCTTCAAGCAACACGTAGCAGCGAGGAGAGAATAGGATACCGCTTTTTGGGTGGGTATTCCTCGAGCTACTTATCCACCCCAAATCTGCATGGACCATTGGATCCATGAAGGGTAGATCAACAATGGAGGGTTGGGTGTGCAAGTGGAAGGTTGGATGCGAATTTACACTTCAACGTTAGTCGTTGATCATTGATATAGTTGGACAGAGGATGTCAGGGCACTGTACTAAGAATGCGGGCCTATCTTTTTTATGGTAGCGATTGTAATAATTTTAAAATTTGACCTTTTGGGTTGCGGGTTGGGTTTTTGTGTATTATCTGTGTTAGCCATTTCTCCCGATAGGGGGGATGGTTTTGAGTTTTAAAAATTTAAAGCCAACTCCACTTCAGTTAGGTCATGTGGACCATTTTTTGGTAAACGCAAGGAAGTTTGGTTTACCTTGTAAAATATGTAATGTACTTGTTTCGGTTGATAGAAAGCTCCATTCTTACTTGAAAAAAAGCCATTAAAAACTTGGGGTATATTACATGAAAAAGTGATAAAGAAATGTTTAATCCCAGTGGTCATCACATGGGATCATCCCATTATGCTATAACAACAAGAAAGTATCTCCTGCAGTAACCTTCTGCTTCCTCTCCCTACCTAATTTTCTCTCATGACTTTATAAAGGAAAGATCAGGAGTGAATTGCAACCAATTCGTCATAAAATGATATACCGAATCATGATGAATTTACAAAAGATAATCTTTAATACATTATTAACTAAAAATTTGATCACATAGGGTTTATTTGGCTTTCCACCTTTTGAAAATAGCTCAATCTAGTGCTTCGAATAACTAGTCACTCAATTTGGGGCAGAGCTAGTCAATGGCACAACTAGAAATCACTCATGGAAAGAACCATGAATATCTCCCAAACATCACATTTTTTGGAGAAAATTCTTGAAAGTAACTAAATTTTGGATGTCTTGGACAAAATTTGTGTTTTAGATTTTCCAAATTTGCTTCATTTGCTCGAAAATCACACCTAAAGTTGATGACCTAATTATGCCTTGAACAAGGTGTGATGACCAATTATCGCTACCTGGAGACCTCTAGAATTGACCTGAGGATGAAATAAGGAACATGGAACCATGTTAATGACGATAGGAACAATATTATGTCTCAAAATCTTCTATAGGGTCGTGTATATATATGTGGAACTTCGAAGCTAGTTGCTGGATTTGCATAGAGGTTGCAAGAACTCACTAGGAAAAAACCATTTTTAGTAATAAAACATACTTTAATAAAAAAATTGAATTACAAATTAAATCAAAAACATAATGATCTCGCCTAGTATAACATTTATGCATCTAACAATCATTGCAAAAAGGCTAATGTAAATGCAAAATGATGGGATAAAAATGAGATATTAAGTGTGAAAAGGTGGTGAAATAATGTCATTTTTTAGGCCCAGTATCGTCCTCACACATTAGACCTTGCATGTCCTCATGCAAGCATAGTATGTGATTAATATTCCTTCATTGTTTATTTAGAACAATTCTTTTCCCCATGATTTCTATCATCCTTTCTTGCACTAATGTTGAATTGAAATAAATACTCTGCTAAAAAATAGGTTGGAGATGAAATTCATAATTAAATAGTGCAACAATCAATCTCAAGAAGATTTACATATCTATAAGTTTCACAAATTCCTTTCAAATGTCCAATTCACTACTGAAGTATTTTTTGGGTGTAGTATATGGTAGTTTAATGGATCAACATTAATTGACAATCTAAGGTATGTTGAATTTGAGACACAACACTGTAAATGTCAGAGAAAGACTCCAAATACCCACAAAACCCTAATCTATCCTTGGAAAATATTTGTTCACACCTTTGAGTTCCTACAAACACTATTAAATCCCCTATTCTAATCATGCTATCAAAGGCATTCATTATAAATGCAACCCTGACTATTGGTTTATGAAAGTTGGCTCCTTTCTAAGAGTTAAGAAACCTGTTAAAGGGTTATCTTAATTAGCCACAGGAAAAAGAAGTTAGAAACCTTAATGCCTAGAAAACATAAAACTAACTACTACAAACACTAATCCTATAGATACCATCAATTGAAAACAAACCCTCACTATTGACAATTAAAGAGAAAACCCTAACTACTAATCAATCTAGAAACCCAACGATTAACTAAACTGAGCAACTCCAATTAAAATATAAATCAAGAGAATTGAAGTCCTAGTCAATCCACACAATGCATAATTCCAAATAAAAGGAAATAACCAAGTCCATTGTGATTGCACTCTTGCAAACTATCTTTGTGAAAAAATTTTAAATGTGCAGTAAAGGGAGGCAGGCTTATAGACCTATTATAATCACATGTCAACCTAGATGCAAATGTAAACAATTTGATAATTCATGCAAACCTGTTATTGTATTTGAAATACAATAAATCTAATTCATATTTAAACATTCACTATTGAATCCTATGTTCATCAATAATGTCAAGTCTACTTGAAGTCTGAAAGAAATATTGTTTCTAGAGAATTTACTTGTTGTCACGATCCAAGATAACCAAATTCACAATAAAATATAATGGTAACAAATCGTACTTATTAAATGGTGTTTTGCAAAAATTAAAATAGCTTTCTATGCAAATGCTCTTCAGATATTGAAAATAAGAATTCATAGTCAAACATTAAGAATATCACCCTAAAAGGTATATCTTCTGGAAGATGTGCCCACTAGCATAATGCAAGATATCTCTTTGAATCAATTTGAAAGGGTTGTGGAGTTCTATTTCAAAATTATATTATATTTGTATATCAAAGTCTCTACCCAAAGATTATAATGTGTGTAACTTCTAAGATTATGGTCCGTTCGAAATAACTTTATACACAGATTTATTTCAAATTGAAATCTCATAAATAAGGCACCTTATGAATTAATCATGATTTTCTGAGTACATATGAAACCTTCATCACACACTACCTCAACAAATGTAGATAGATATTACCTTGGGAATCGTATTTGTGTCATGATATATAGAACATTGATTTACCAGTGCAGTCCTGCTACAAATTACCCATGTAATTTAATGATTCTAAATAAACTTAAGGCTGAAAATTCACACAACATTAGATACTCAGTTGCTGCACAAAGAGATTAGATTGGAACTAGGCTACATAAACATCCAAAGATCACAAATTACACATCATGATTAAAATGTGAGTTTCAGGTTTTGAGCTCAAGAACCAAATCCTTAATATTCATAATAGAGCATTCCACAAACCGTTAATAAAATGTGTATTAGTGCAAGCCTGCTACAATCTTATTTGTTGTATTTAAAGGTAGTGGTGATTCATCGTAATGTTAAAATTTGTATTAATAGGCGCACTACTCAGATCTAATATAAGAAACATTGTAGAGTACACAAAGCATTAAGACTTGAGAGTAATGATACAAACTAGCGCACGAAATCGAAAACACCAAACATCAGTTAACATATTTATATCTTAGGTAAATGAATGCACAAGAAGAATGGAAATGAGATGGATTGGTAAGCCCAACCAACCAACTCATGCGTCCTATAGAAAATTTAAATTACTGAGAAGCAATTAAATGTAGAAAACTAAAACATAGAACTTGGCATGAGTTTATTAACATGATGTGTAGTCATTTACATTGTGGAATAAAAGCTCAAGGTCCCATCACAGAAAAAGGTCAACCCCAAGGGTCGGATCTACTCAAAGTAAGAGCCCAACACTTCAGAAGCTATTATTCCAATGCTCTTCCCTTCTATTTTATATTTATAATTACATATCTAGATTTGAACCAACCAAATCGAGTACAAATGGAATGGGAAAATATACTAACAATTTTCCATTGAAAGGAGGTCTACCACAACCACAAATTAATGGAAGATATCACATATCTGGTGTATGGATAAATTGTAAAATAGTTCCATTTTCTCAATATGAACTATATCCATTATTTTCTAAGGTTATAAAGGTCAATAGAAAATGAATATGTTGCAGGTGTTGAAGTACATTGATATGCCATAAATACACACCCATTCAATGGTGTGTATGAGCCATAGATGGTAGTTGATAAAAAATTGGTGGAAAGAGAAAAGGAAAGGGTACAAATATAAATCATCGCCGCACAGACCTCATATGACTAAAAGCCATTACCCTGGCTTGGTGACTAATAGTGGTAATGTCACTTACGTTAAAGCTATGATGATGGTAGGATGACTCGTAATGAGACCTACTATCTTCCAATTGAAAATTTTGTATTTTCTGAATTACACTTTGAAAAATATTATTTGAAACATAATATATGGGGAGGAAAATTTGCTCCTTAAGAGGTGGGATGGCATGAGAAGTTAGCTTGAGAATATGTAAGATGATCAAAAAAGGGTAGATCTGTCAAACCCCAAAATTTTCGTATTTAATACATTTTTCCCCTATGATACCATATTTTGTTCCCTCGTTTTACCAATTTTGAACCTCTAGCTCACACTTACACATTAGGTTTCATGCAATAGTGAATATTTTTTCTCCATTTGTATTTTATCTAAAAGTTGGAAGGCAAATATTTAGTTTTGATCAAATACCTTCACTTATGTGCATTTTCCAAGATTTATGATTATTCATAAGTCACTAAAAAAAGTTGCACATTTCCTTTACTATGTGTAGAGATATTGCACTGAGGAAATGGATGCATGGACTATTTTGGTCATTGAAGTATGCCACGAGGGCTGGTGGTTAATAAATATTGTGTGCACCTAGGAGTTAGATAAAGGTTAAAGTGTACCCATAATGGATAGCCATTGGGATCTTCATCTGCTAGCACTGTGATCATGCAACCCTCCTTAATATCCTATATCGAACCCCTATAAAGGTCTTCCATGGCTTCACGTTGTGCACGAGATATTCTGGAACCAATATACATTTCTCTTTCCCCTTCCTAAGAAGAATTAATAATACCTTGAGATTGTTGTTGTGTAACAATGTTTCTTTCCTCAGTGTTCATTTGACACATTTTGTGGCCAAATAAATGGATTTTTCAAACGTATATCTCCATTTGTTGTTCTTGAAATGATATCACTTCGATTATTGAAAATAGACTCCCACCAAACTGAATCAAGAATATCAAAGTGCTCATATGCATATCTAATACATTTTTAATTTCTTCTAGGCAATCAGAATAATTTAAATATCTATTCTACCTATGTGCATTATGAAATTCAACAACTGATTGTAATAACAATATATTTGATGCAAATATTGGATGATCTAGAATGAACTTCAAAAATGCCAAGCCTGATGACAGTGCCCATTCTGCATTACTTGAATATTTTTCACCCCATATTAGTGTTTTCCCATCAATGTTTTTGATACGAAATTGATGTTGGAAGCTAATGTCATTAAGTTGTTCAATGAATTTCTCCTCATCATTTGATCCCAGAATAAACCTTCGCATGTCAATAATTTCTTCAAATACATCAAAAGTAGGCTCTAACATGTATGATTTCTTAATACATTCAATTAGTGATGGCAAGCTCCCAACTTCCTTCCTCAATGTGACTAAAAACCATCTGAACATATGATAAATATGGTCATGAGTGTTCCCAACAAGAAGGAAACCAACCTTTACCTTTTGAAAAATTCTTAATTCAACAAGCATGTTTAGATATCCAAAAACAATCTGATTTTTGTTTTCATGACAAGTGTTGTTCAATTGTAGATACAAAACCTCAGGAATATTACCAGACCAATGAGAAAGAACATGATGAATTATGGTTATTGGCATATTTGCATCATTATGAATATTTGGAGCTGTGAAGTATACCCTTGGCAACATTTTCCCATTGAAGACCATACAACCAAGCAAGTGATACTGAATAAAAATTTCCTCTTGTAAATTTTTGGGTATTCGAACAAAGTGTGGTAGAAGGTTTTTCTTTTGGTCCATATTATCAGTTATCAAACCTAAACATTTATTTGGATTATCATAACACTTATTTCAATGATTTTACAACTTTTTCCTTTCACTTGTTTGTTGTTCGTGATGCTCTTGAAGTGCTTTGACAATGGAATCTACACAACATAGAAGAAAGTCATTAAGAAATACATTTTCATAGTCGATGACTATAAAATCTTAAAAGTTAAAGTTATGAATTCTTACATCTTCTTGACCCTTCACATTTATCCCTTTTTTATTTAAGAGAAGAACATGTACTGGAAATCCCCATCCTTGTCTTCTTAGGAATATGAACATTGTTGAATTCTTTCTTCCATATCTTCACAAAATATTGATATGTAATAAATTGACCATGTCCTTCAGCACCTACATATTCTTTGTATACGTTGTAGATTTCTCGTCTTGAGAAATTAACTAGAATATGTACCATCTCTCTATTTGGCATACACTCTCCATGCTTTGAAAAGAAATATTTCATCCATGACATTGCAATATTTGATAATGGCTCAAACTGTCGTTTATGACATATTTCTGAATAAAATGTGGGATCATTTTCCAAATTTTCTTGGATTCTTGGCAGACAAAAATTAACCATCAAACGAAACATTTTGAAAGCCTTTATACAGATAAATAAATACCCAATATGATAATCATTACCTGTCAATGTAAATTGCATGTACCCCACTAAAAATGAATTTTGCATGCTTTTACTCATTGACAAATATCTCTTCCTTTTCTCTAATGCAAACTTGAAATCCATATGTTTCAAGCAATATTTTTGACAATAATCACTTGAAATGAGAGTGCTAATAGAACTTCTTCTCATCAGATATTCTGCGCTTCCCCTTGTATAACTAGAACATCTTAGATTGATACGAAAAGGTCTATTCCTACTCCTTGATACAATATTTCCTCGAAACATCTCCATCATTGGATCATCATTTGTATAAGCATTTTCATCATCATTATGAGGAATGTTATCCTCACTATGATCATATGTGCTTTTCAAATACTGACATGGAGGAGATTCTTCATCTTTCCCTTCTTCAGTTCTACTCTCATAGTCCTTAGAATTAGGACTAAATCGAAAATTTGACTCGATGATTATTGGATATTATTCATCATGTGCATTTTTAGTGTTGGTATCATAATCCATAAGATTAAGACTACGTGAAAAATGTGACTCTTTACTTACTGAAAATTCTTCATCCTGCCCTTCGTCACTACTTCTCTCATAGTCCTTAGGATTAGGACTAAGTGCTTCATCTTGTCCTTCATCACTACTCTCATATTCCTTAGGATTAGCACTAGGTGGAAAATGTGACTCTCGATTTATTGGAACTTCTTCATCCTGGCCTTCATCATTGTTGCTCTCAGATTCCATAAGATTAGCACTAAGTGGACACCATGATACTCTATTCATTGTTCTTCATCATTATTTCTCTCATAGTCCAGAGGATTAGGACTAAGTGGAAACTGTGACACTCTATTCATTTGAAATTCTTCATCATGTTCTTCATCACTACTGCTCTCATAGTCCATAAGATTAGGACTAAGTGGACACTGTGACACTCTATTCATTTGAAATTATTCATCATACTCCTCATCACTGTTTCTCTCATAGTCCATAGGATTAGGACTAGGTGGACACTGTGACACTCTATTCATTTGAAATTCTTCATCATGCTCTTCATCACTGCTTCTCTCATAGTCCATAGGATTAGGAATTACTGGACACTGTGACACTCTATTCATTTGAAATTCTTCATCATGCTCTTCATCGCTACTTCTCTCATAGTAAATATGATTAGGACTAAGTGGAAATTGTGACTCTTTATTTATTTGAAAATCTTCATCATTCATCATTGTTGCTCTCATAGTCCATAAGATTAGGACGAAGTGGAAACCGTGACTCTTTATTGATTTGAAATTCTTCATCCTATCTTTCATTAGTGCTGCTCTCATAGTCCTTAGGATTATGACTAAGTGGAACATTTGACTCTCTATTCATAGTGGAATAATTTCCATTATATTCATCAAT
This sequence comes from Pinus taeda, assembly GCA_000404065.3. Classification (NCBI taxonomy): domain Eukaryota; kingdom Viridiplantae; phylum Streptophyta; class Pinopsida; order Pinales; family Pinaceae; genus Pinus; species Pinus taeda. Next base: position 579,257 of record APFE030955167.1, read on the forward strand.
ATGAATAGAGTTGTTACGCGATGAAGATGTTCATGCTTCACAAAGTGGAACTTCACTATCAGAAGAATCCATGCCTTTCAAATAGAAGAGGTTGAATGATACAAATGCACTCTCTTCTAATGATAATATATAGCTGAAAGGATGAAAATTTCCCTCCAAAATTTTTCCCCGAAATATTTCACTCTAACAATTTTGTTTCATGTATTTTCCTCCATAATTTTCTTCTACAATTTATTGAAAAATTTCAACTAAAATTTTCTTATGAAATAAATATTTTAAACTAAATCTTTAAATTAATATTGTAAACTAAATCTTTTACCTAAATTAAATTTTTACCTAAACTATATAATATTTACTAGAAAATTGAACGTTTTTTTAAATTTTTATTATATCTTCTAAAACAAATTAATCCCACATTCACCATGCGATAAAACAATTTTGTAATATTCCCTTTATCATAATTTACTATATCGCCATAACAAGATTTATATGTTAAAGTTTTTATAAAAACAAATTAATCCCACATTTACCATGCAGTAAAATAATTTCATAATGTTCGTTTTATCATAGTTCCCTATATCGCCATAAAAAAATTTAAATGTTAAAGCTTTTATAAAGACAAATTAGTCCCACATTAACCGCGTGGTAAAACAATTCCCTAATTTCCACTATAACATAAATTTCATTATCACTATTCCTCACATCACATCAAGGCTTTTCAAGCTTCGTTAAAATACTTGGAGTGCATTTGTGGAGCAGATACATTCCTATCAACAACATATTTAGTGGAAGATTATCTCATTTGAAAGGTTAGTCTCCCTTTTGTTGTGTGCAAGTTTTAAAATTCAGTAGGTTTTAATGAAATATATATATATATTATATATATATATATATTATATAGAAATTAAAAATTTAGATTGAGCCAAATTTAACTAACTGGGTCAGGGGGCTGGCGCCCAGCCCCCGCCCCACCCCACCCCGGCAGCCAACGGCCTACCGGGGTGGGTGGGTCGAATCAGTCTCACCACCCCGGCGGACCGTTGGGCCACCGAGGTGGGCAGGAGGGCTGGGCGCCAGCCCCCTCTGCTTCCACCCTGGCAGCCAAACGGCTCATCGGGGTGGGGAAGGGGGTAGGGTGGAATTGCCTACCACCTATAGCTAACCATTGAACCATGGAAGTGGGGCGGGAGGGGGTTGCATGATTGGGGCTGTCAGGTTTGGGTGGCAAGGGGCTACATTTTTTTAGTTTCTTATTTTTTTCCAATTTTTTTTTAAATGATTATGTTTTTACAAAATTATTTATCAATTTTTATTTTTTTGTTAGTTTAAGCTATTGTTTTTTGTAATTTTATTGATATTATATATATATATTATATTCATATATATATATAATATATATATTATATATATATATATATTATATATATAATTATATTATATATATGTATGTATGTATTTTTTTACAGGAAAATCACATCAAAGAAGATTTTTGTGAATCTTTCTTGACCAAAGACTGCTAAAATTAAAGGTGGATCCTCTAAAAGCACTATTGAATGAACCAAACTTGAGCTGATAACCACAAATCTATCAAGTGCCTCAAACGATTAGAAGATGATTTCATACTGGAAGAAATCAAAAGAAGTGAAACTTTCATAAAATGTATGGTATGTGAAAGAAAGAGAAGGCAAAGATGTGCAGATCTATCTATATGTTGACTTTTCTAATGATAGTGGAATTTATGAGGTGTTGGGAAAGGTCATAGACATGTGTTTGATATCGGACACTGAAGTTGTTTATATACTTACAAAATTGCCCGTCACATGACAAGATTAAATATCAGTTATCATATTCATTGTATGACATGAGAGAGGTATCTACAAAGTTTTCTACACAAATCGTAAATGAGATTGCACAAGATATCGTAAGTATTGTTATTTATATTTGTGTTTTGTGTTATTGTAACTGTCTCATTATATTTTTATAACTTAGTTTTTATTGACATATGATATTTTTTCTGACAGAATTTTGTTGAAAATCTTTCAATTATGTTGGGAGGCATTCATTTCATAGAGAAAGATATTATGAATGTTGTCAACAGTTTCTACTTAGGTTCAAAAGAAGATATTGAAAACAAGCAAGAAGTTGTAATTCATGATGCTACAAAACTACATCCAAGGGATCATAAAAAAATGTCTCTAGTGGATAAATCTAGCAAAGGTAGACATGTTACTTTTGAAGATGAGGAAGTTGAAATAACACTGAAGAATATGTCGCCGTTACTGAGGATGACATTGGAATTGATGTTATGAAGGAGAAGAGCCATAAAAGACCAAATGTAACAAGGCATAGGAATGTCTCTATTCTAGTTAATGATGAGAATGTTAAGAGGAATAAAATTAAAGTTGAACATTCTCAAGTAGTCATTACCAATAGTGAAGATCCTAGTGAAACTTCAAAAGAAATGAGGGAAATCATTACACCAGGAGATGATTTAGCGGATGGCATTATTAAAACAAAACAAAATTCCATTCAATAGAACTTGAAAAATAGAAACTTAATTGAGGGTGGTCATACATTTCAACTTAATGTGAGACAAATATATAAGGCAAGTGAAGGACAATGTAAATATCAAATCAAAAAGCCACACCACCTATATTTTCACAACTTGAAGACATTGATGAGGTATAGTCCATATTCTCGTGTGGTTAATTATGTGCTTCTTGTTGATCCAGTTCAAGTTCCAAACAATGAAGCATTTTATAAGTCAAAATGTTTTGAATACAATTATTATGTGCTTGGGGGGAACCATTCTGTAGAAGCTCAAAGGAAATTGATGGAGGAATATCCCAATAACCCACATTTTGAAACAATCAAATGTATCATTTATGTTGGTTTATGATATACAGAGGCAAGGTCATTGGCATGGGATCATAATTTAGATAATGAATAGAATATGTCTATGAATTTCATCCAAACGGTTAGATTTATTCACAGTGAATTTGAAGAAAAATGTGGTGGGGATAAGATAAATGTTACTGTAGATTTTCGAAAGGAATGTTGTATGGAAATAGTTATCAAATTGAGGAGAAAATCAATTCAAAAAGCGACATAGTAAATACTCATATATTCAGAGGTACTGATAACATTTTCTAGTTGGCATTTAGGACTAGATAGATATGGGAATTGATTAATGAAATTTTTAGCATGTGGGAGAACATTGGCATTAAAAAACAAAAGGTCTAAAGGTCTAAATGATTGATATGTAGCAATAGTAAATTAGATCCTGAAATGAAGAGCTTTCAGAAGATATGACTATCACACCTTGGAGAGAAATGCAAGGAGTGAAGGATGAAAAACTTGTCAAAGAAATATTATGTCGTGTGAGGTCAAGGGACTTATCATTGGAGGAAATGTCCGAGGAATTTCAAAATTAAGTTTGTTGAAATATTTTTACTTATTTCTAGATTATAATTTTGTTTTAAATATGACATATTGTTCTTTGAAGTATTTGTTATAGATATCATTATATTAAATTTTTTTACTTTATTTATTCAGTCACAAAGTTTATGTTAGTGTCGGTATCTTCATCCCTCCATCAGTGATCAGATTCTCTTGTTGCATTGCATTGCTAGGTGTCTCATTTGATCAACTGCATTCCATTAGGATCATGGATCATCTGATGGTAGGGTCATATTATACATTTTCCCTCATGTTCTTTACCCGCTGACCCATTTTCACTCATCTAGATCATCTGCAGTCATTTTTGTCTTTAAATCTCCAAAAGTCATTTTTAGGGTTTTAGGTCCTAATAGGTCTAGGGTTTCATCAATAAGGTCTTGAAAACGCTCAATAATGGTCAGCAGGCACATGAGGAGGTCAAATAAAGTCTCAACAGCAATAATTTCAATAATCACATGCTCAGTGATTGATTTTTCCTCAAAACCATGTTTTGAGGAAAAACAGAGTTTTTATATGTTTCATGTAATAAATTTCATGTAATTTCATTTTTTTCATATGTAATAATTTCAAAGGTAGCCATGGTCACCTTTCCAAGCTTCTACTACTTCAGTTCCTGCAAAAGAAACAAAATGACATACTATTTAGTCCATCAAAGAAAACACCAAGCAAAATGCCAAAAAAGTTTTAAAAGAAAGTGAAATGACCAAACATTAGAAGAGTGGGGTTTTGTAAATGGAAAATCAAAACCATATGTATATAAACTATTTTCCATGTTAAAAGGTTTATTTGTGCTCAAGGGAGAAAGAGTGAGCAATCAAAAAATCGTTTTGAGGCAAAGGAGGCAAAATCGCAGAAAAATTTGATTTCTTCCCTAGCGCGGCGCATCTGGGTTAGAGTGCGGCACATCCATCTAGCACAGAACACTGGGCAGTAAGTTGCAGTGTAATTTTATAACGTGCATGACGCGCCGAGGCAGTGCGGTGCACCTGTGAGGTGGCGTGATGCACAAGTCTCCAAAGCCCGAAATCGTTACAGCTTCCTCCAAAACTCTCAAAATTGCTAATTCCTTATTGTTCAAGTAAGTTGGCACTCCCTCATGGCCTATGAATGAGTTTGCCTAGTGTTCATGGTGATTCAATAGGAAAAAATTGAAACACTAACTACTTGCACAATTTAATAAAAAAAAACACTGCCTAGGGTTTACAAATTGCATTTTTGCTGCTAAAATCCACCCCCACCATTTTCACTCCCTCACTTCATTCTCTCCCTCCCTTTTCATTCATATTGTCCCATTCCATATTCCCCATATCCCTAAAACTACTAACCCTAAATCCCTAATCCCACTATCCCATACCCTAATTGTTATTCCCAAACACTAAATATCATCTCTTAAACCCTTATATTCCCCAAAAACCTATCAACAACATTCCCAACCTCTCATACATAGTCCCTACCTATTCCCCCCACAGTCCCTCATACATTCATATCTTTGGTAGCAAAAACTTATTGACACTATAAAATCTCTTCATACTCATCTAAGAAAACTCAAACATTGGCAAACATGGAGTCAAATTCTTCCTATGACAGAAATGAGGAAGCTATCATTGACTCTTCCAGATAAATTCATTCACTAAGGAGACCTCACAAGAGTGGGAAACATAACTGGGAGGAACCTACTTCACTTGTCGAGCTGTTAGCTTGTCCTCTTGCTGTCACATGCTTCCAACATCAATCTTGTTTTTAATTTTTTGAGATGGTGGCAAGAGCTAAATACCATCATGAGCTTGCCCAAATGTATGTACTCCACCTTCACAATGGTCAGGTCAATTTGGTAGGTGTGACATTCACCTTGACACCTGAGACTATATCTCAAGCAACAAGTATTCTAAATGTTGGTGAGTAGTGGAATAAGGGACAACAGGTACCAGGGAACATTATGAGCCTTATATCAAGGCTTGTTTTCAGAGGCAAATTAGTAGAGTTTTCCCTTTCAGGTATCTTCAAGACACATATTCTCCCTTGATGAAAATCATAATTAAATATTTCAGCTGTAAGGGCAGATTTTCTCGCCTGTATGCCTACCACATCAGATTGTTGATGCACTTCACTAGGGTGAGAATGATGAATCTCCCCTATTTTATTTGTTGGAATATTGAGAAGATGACCACCTTGGTTCAAAGGAAGCCTCCTCATCAGTAGTATAACAACATCTATCACTTTGCACTCATCAAAATTGTGGTCTTGCATCAACTTAGTCTATTGAATGTTTCATGGGAGGATTTTATTACACGTGAAGTCTTTACAGGTCCACAAGTTGCCCCATCAGTTTTTCATGAGGCAGGAGAGCCTTCACATTAGTAGGAGGTGAATGAAGCACAAACCACTAGTGTGCCAGTGTTTGTTACGTATCAAAAGGGCACTAGGAGATTGTTTGCAACAACAAAACGAGTACTATCTCCACCCGGGGTGGAAGGGGTCTTGTTTCCTTCAACAACAAAGCAAGTACAAGACAAGGGTAAGAAGCCATTACATGATGAGGGGCCTTCAAGAGGACAAGAGACATATTTCATTCTTATTCGGGATGATGACACCGATTTGGGCTCCCAAAGCTCAAAATCAAGGAGATCATTCAGGAACAGCAAGCTGAAATTCAAGATTTATCTCTCAACCTAGAGAGAGCCAAGTGGATAATCAAATATCTTGAGTAGGGGAACAAATAGCTAGAGGATCAGCAAATCATCATGGAGCTTCAAAACATACGAGAAAACCGGCAAGTTGCCAAGAGGAGGAAACTCAAGTTGACACCACTTGAACAAGAAATTGATGCTGATCGTGAATCTTGGCTTGAGAGGGAAAATATGCACTTGGAAAAGAAGTTAGAAAAGGCCAACAAGGAGAAAAATATGTTGAGGCACATGGCCTACCACTACTTCATGAGAAATAAGGTGTGCAAAGCAAGAATCAAGATTTTGAAGGCCAAGTTGAAGAAAGCATCGAGGAAACGAAAAGAGCAAGATAGACTCCAGATCTTGGTTAAGGCTTCCTTAGCCCAACACAACACTTTATGAAGGACACTCAACCCAAATATCAAGAAATTTGGGAAACTTTTTGTAAATTTTGAATTTTTGGCCTAAAAAACAGGTTTTTCTGCCTGGTGCACCGCACCACCTGGCGCGCGCTTTTGCTAGAGACCTCCTTTTGAGGAAAGCTCAGAATTTTTGGATTCCTCATGGAAAGATATGAATTACCTCACATGGACAAGAAATTTTGACAAGTTTTGAGCTTCCAAAAGGGTCAAAAACACCCCAAAAATGACCTTTCTGCCCCTTTTTGGCCACACAGGAAGCAGCATTGGGAGAACTCATTTTTGGAGGGTTAAATGGAGACCAAATTTACAAATTCTACTTGTTCTAGAAAGTAGACATATAGAACTTTCCAAAAATCCCACTTGGATCAAATTTGGTACATGGGAAGGTCTTCAAAAGCAGCTCCAAAGTAGCATGGCGCACAGGGACAAGAGCGCCGCGAACAGGATGAAATTGTCATTTTCTTCAAAAAACTCTGTTTCTTCGCCTAGTTTCTTCACAATTTGACTTTTCTCTTTTTAATAGTCAAACACATGATGTAATTTGATGTGACTTGATGGATTTTGATGTAAATATGTTAAATTTTCACTCATAGAGGTAGATTCATCCATGAAAAGGTAGTTTGTAACTGAATGAATCAGTTTCCTAGTTTTTAGAGGCAAGCTGTTCCACTGCCTACTTTTTAGTTCTCAATTTAGATCTTGTTGAAATAGCTCCTAAACTTATGAGATTGACCCCTAAATTCTAGGATGAGTTGTTTATTTCCTATATCTACTAGTTTTTTAGTCATTGGCAAAGGTTGGACTTTTGGGAAATATTGGAGCTTTATTGTACACTCATTTCAGCAGTTTGGCAAATGAATAAGCTAGGGTTTGTAGCACTTTATGTGATTCTTATGGCAAATTGATTTGGTATTGTGTTTCCTTCTGTAATTTCAAGTTTACATGTGTTGTATGTATGCCATCATCTTCTCTCTTTTCATCTTAAATAAATGAAACAAGGATAAAGGTAGAATTCATTGAACTACAGTGCTCTACCTAGGGTTTTGTTTAGTTAGTTATGTTTTCAGCTATTTGAAGAGGATCCCTGAGAATTCCATGCCCTCTTCAACTCCCCACCAATCTAAAAGCTCTCCATCTCACTCAATTTGAAGTACCAAACCATTTGCCTACCTCGCCCCATAGAGATCTCTGCAAAACTGAGTCCATTCCCCGGAACCAAATCTGCCTTTCACATTTGAGCCAGTAAAACATCATCAAATTCAATCAAACTCTTTTGAACACATACCTAGCCTAAAATCATTCTTTGCATTAGTCATCTCAAGCCTCATCGGTCATATTTTACTGATATTGACAAGGAGAGAGGTCTCTCCTGACCTGGTAGGACTAGCTACCAGGTTAAGCATGGTTTGATATTACCCTAGATTCTGCCTTTCTCAGCTTGAGGTAGATTTAGGCTCTAACAGTTTACATGAAAATATAAGAACAAATGGTTAAATTGTTGAATGAAGTTAGTTGGGATGATGTTGCACGTAACTATCCAGATTCAAGTTCTACATCAACACTAAAATATTTTTATCTTACATTTAAAGAGGTATGTTGATTTATACATTCATTTTTATTCATCTGTATACTATTTTTATTTTATAAATTATACATATATTTGTTTATTTTATTAAATATGAGGAAGGATGCAAATGGAGCACCGGATAGTTTCAAAACCTTTATTGAAAACATTAAGATCGAAAGACTGAAGAAGCAGCATCTTAAGAATGTTGAACTTGATCCAACTCCTACTCATTTCATTTGGAATGGGCTTGACACTATTCAATATAAAGTAATACAAGGGCACTGTGAAGACATTGCCAAACTGATACCTAATAGGGATTATTCCCTAGTTATCCCAAACATTCACCATGGTTTCAATATCCCAAACATTGACTATGATAGTGACCCCTATACTTATCAAGCTCTTAATAAAGTGGTTGCGGGATTTGTTTAAGTCACATCATCACCATTATGGAGATTTGTGACATTTCATTCAGACACACAATTGGCAATGTTATTGTCAAGATTCAAGGGGAAAACAAACTCAAGGATGTAGCTTACATGGTAAGACATTGAAAATGTATATTTGATTAATGTTAAGAAAATCATTTATCTACAAGTTAATTGAACTTTTACTATTTCATGTTACAAGCAAAAGTCAAATATTCTTAACTGTAAAGATCAATCATTTATAAATTATTGTGAGTTCATCCATATTGATAGTTGGCAAAAGATGATAGCTATATGTCTATGCTTTTTAATCGGGTAGATGGAAAGAGTCATAGCCAAGTATTGGATTATGATGTTGTTGTGGAGAAACTAACATATGAAGACAAAGAAGGAAAAGGACATATAGTTAACATTTATCAAAAACCACAATCATTGATTAACTATCTTATAAACATATTTTCAAATGAAGGAGATTGGGCTATGGATTTATTTTCTGGCTCAAGTAAGTTTTATTATATAGAATTCAATTTCAATATCTTCTTTCTTAATTTATATGTCATTATACTAATTTACTTCATTATTTGTTTTGTGCTTGATAATTAGGTACAAAATTAGCATGTTTCCTACAAAAAGGAAGAAATTGCATTGCCATTGAAAAAGATCTAGTACAATGCAAATTTATTCAACAGAGAATTAATGCTCTTCAATTTCTTCCAGATATGCAAGAAATTGGGTTGAAGAAAGGGGATTTTAGTGAATCACATGTGGAAAAAAAAGGCAAAGTAACCTCAACCACCATTACATGGAATGACTGGAAAGGCATACATTGGGAGATTTGTAGCCATCATAGATCCATTAGAAGAGGAAAATGAGAAAAATGAAGTAGAAAATACTGTGGGAGAAGAAAATGATGAAACTCTAGAGGATGAAGAGTTTGGATTACGTGATATTGTTGATTAAATTTAAGTTATGTTTGATCAAACTCATTTTTTGTGACTATTAATTAGTTATACTTGTAATATTTCTGACTTTAGCATTTTATGAGAAGAATAAGCATTCAATTAATGTTGTTATGTGTTCATATTTGTATTATGTGATTTTTGCTTTAATTTTTATGTGAATCATTATTTTTTGAAAAAAACAATGATTATTATTTTTTTTGACATGAAATTCATTTAAAAAACAAAAAAAACAAAAAACAAAAACAAAAAAAAAAAACTATTATTTAAACAGTTTTTATTAAATTTTTCCTATAAAAAATGTTATTTTGACATGTCATTTCTAGCAAAAAATGATCAAAATGTGTAATTCTTTAGTTAATATTTATGTTAAAAATGGTTATTTTTATGTCAATTATTAAAAATTATTGTTTTTTAGAGACAATTATTTGATGTGCATTGAAAAATTAATTAACGATATATAAATATGTAGAATATCGAAACATTAAAACATCAACCTTCTTCTTTAACTATGCAAGAAAATAAAAACCTCACTACAAAGAAAAACAAGAAAATATGAAGAAGTCTAGCTCAAAAATTGTTAAATTTAGAAAATAATTATTCACACTTAATACATTAGAAAATTTAAGTCAAAAAATAGGTCTTTTAAAAAAAGGCTGCAAAATCAACACTTTTTAAAATCAGCATGCAAATCACTATCATTCTAAAAACTAATGTACATAAAAAAAATAGTGTCAAAAACTATGCTAAAAAAAAGTATGTGTATTCTGCATCACCACTTTTCAAAATCGGGCCACTTTTTTGCTACCTCTACAAAATGGGTAATCGTATTAGTTCTCGTTTCAAAGTTTAGATTGTTTAAATAATATGTGACTTTTATTCTATCTAATTATACTATAAATATGTCAAGCGAAGATAATTGGTCTGACGCAGTTAGCTTCCAATCGTTGGCAAGCCAACCACCTCCCCTCTCATGCCACCAAAAGATATGGGCCCCTATTGATATTCCCTTTTTGGTTTTTGATTTGAATTGGTTTCGCTACATAATGTACAATTTATTTTACTTTTCTAAAGAGTTGTATGATATATCTTTCATTACTTCTTAGATTTCTACATTTTTCTGTTCTCACTGATTGATGAATTCACTTTCACTGGACTTTCAAAAAGAGAAAAGAACCTTGGTTTTGGTCTCATAACAAAATTATTTACCAAAGGCCTATGCCTGGTTTACATTTGAATATTTAAAAAACAAGGCCGCTACAAAATTTGCATTTTGTAGAAGCCTCAACCTATATTTGGGATTTTATATGTTAAAATATTTTTAGATGTTAATCCTTTCATATCAAATGCAAGAAATTATATTTATTGTTAGTCTTTGGTACCATTGTTAAACAATATATGCTTGGCTTATAAACACACCTATCAGATGTTGAAATCCTCACGCTCGATATATATATTGACCTTGGTTTATATGTTTTTTAAAATTATGTTTTCGATCATTAAATAGGGTATAATATCAAATGCAAAACTTATGCTTATGATTATGGTCTGGAGATATTTCTCACATAAATTTCTCGACTCGCTACCTTAATGATTTTGACGTTATTGTGACATTGGGTTATCATTTCTGGTAATTTGTGTCAAGGATTTAACATCCCAATTCACTCCACCTATGTTAATCCAACGATTATTTGCGCCCATACCTACCATCATCACATTCTTTCAGGTTATGTCTTTGATTATTCACTTCTGAATTCATTTTTAGGGTCATGGGATCAAATTTACCTCCAATTGTATCATTCTCTTCTCCTAATTTCTCTCTCTTGATGTCACAAGCTAGGGTTTCGAGGGTTTCACCTTGTTATATCACTCCCTGTTGGGTTCTACTTACCAGCCTAACTATAACCCTTTTAAGAATTTAGCAATGGCTCGAGTTATCCAAACTGAGGCCATTGGTATTAAAATTCTTGAAGTATACGAAGAATGTGTTGCGTGTTTTCTTAATGTTGGTTGGTTCGAGTTTCTATAAATCTTTCAAGGTTATATTCAAGATGCGACTAATGCTTTTTCCTATTCATTCAATGGTAATAAGGCCAAAGTGGGAGACATATAAATTGTCGTAGATGTTGATTTTATAGTGAAAGAAACTAACCTCCTTATTGATGGTGAAAGGTGGTCAAAGAACCACATATTTCATGATATTCCCTAGAGGAGGTCGCTAATAAACAAGTATTATGCTTATAACATAAAAGGTATGCCCATTACCTATCTCAGACCTAAGTGGTAGAATATGGTTTTTTTTTTTGAGTTGTTATATAACCTATGAGGGACATTACAATCTAGTTTTCCTTTATCACATAAGGATATTGCTGATGTTTTTAGGTTATAAGTTAAATTTTCCTTTGATTTTGCATAGGAGTTTGGCCGAAATATCCTTCAATTACCAGAAGGAACAACAAAATGCTAAGAGTTCTCTCATTCACCATAGTTTTATCACTATCTTGGTTAAACAACAACTGGATAAATTCATAGGCAATTGGGGATATTTTCTAAACCAGAACCATTTCGATAAAACCCTACCTTCCTGGGAGATTGACTCTCAAATGTTCTTAGAGCATAAATTTGTCCCTGAAAACCCTCCATGCTCACCTTTTCATGATGCCATTCACTCTGATGACCAAGAGTCTTATCAAGAGTGGCTAGTCCTTGTCTCTCGGAAGAAGAAAGGGCTTTCAATCCTGATATTGTTTGTATTTGTTGAAGCAAAAAAGCTACTCAAAGTATTCTTGTTAATCAGGATGGAATAAAAAAAAACTTCAGAGGAAAGGGTAAATCAAATTATTTTTTGAAATTAAGCCCCATTCTAAACTTTCCTCCCTAGAACTTGCATATCAACATAAAAAGAGTCACCAAAAATAAAATTTTGACTCTAATATTAAAGACAAACTAACAACGAGAAATATTTCTAGGCTATAAAGGAATAAACAAAGGGTTTCTCCTAATGAGAACTGTGTTGATCTTGAGTCTAAAACTACTAGGCCAAAATCTTCAAGGAATTGCAGCATCCTTGATAAAGTGAATGACACACCAGAATTGGATAGCAATGTTGATAAAATTTCTTCAAAAGCCTTGTTAGATCTCTACTAGAAACAAAAGTTTATATTCAATGTGCCATGTCCGAAATGCTGAATTGGTTAGCTCATCAACGAAAACGAGCAACTTGGAGCCCCCTATAGACTTAATGAAACACTTGGGAAACAAAATTACACTATTTTGTTCAATAAGTCACGAGTCTTTGATACTCATATCATAGTCAAATATTCAAAGGTTAAAGTCATAATCTCTCTAGATCTTGATGATGCTAAATAAAGGCATTGTGATTAATATCTCTCAATTTTTTGAAAAGATAAGGTATGCTTATATTTTGGTTTTCATTTTATAAAATTGTAAGTGTGTTACAGAATCTCAGATTCTGTAATGACTCTCTTTGCATTGTTTACATCATTAATAACTGAATTTTATTTATTTTTTCATAGGTAATTGCATTGGCTAGATTTATTCTCTCATCTTTCATGGAGCGAGTACCTCTGAATTACCTCTAACTCCTGAGGATGCCAACGAAGGATTTATTGTTAGTTAATTTGATTACTCTCTATTATTTGTTTAGATGGCTGAGAGGCATAAACAAACAGTTATGATTATCTTTGTAAAAAAATGGGTTTTATATTCTTAGTTTGTTATGGACACAATAGATAGGATAATAATTATATAAACCCATTATTTTGTGACTATGAGGGGGATGTTTGGTACAAGAGAGGAATTTTTGGAACAAAGGAATGTTTTTGAATTGTGGCTTTACGATGAAAATTAATGCATGTACATAGATTTGGTTTGGTTCAATATGTTTCTTGAATTATTATCTTCTATGATCATGATTTTATTTGGTTAAATGTAACCACTGCCTCAGACATTTACCCACTTTCATAGGTTTTCTCAGGTAAACATAAGTTGGGGGTCACTATGATAAGAATTAACCTCCTATATGACCTTAAGCAAATGGATTCGATAACTTAAGACCTTATTGGCTTCTGTCAGGTGTTACATGACCTCCAGGAGATACCTAAACCCTCCAGGTGTCTAAACCCTAAGCCAATTCACGTTTTTACTAAACTAGAGCCTCAGTCACTCCCTTGACAAGGCCTCGAAGTGACTGTAAGCATCTAATATCTCCCATAGGCATACTTCCCAGCAACTGTAGACTTTTCAATTTAGTTCTATGCCAGCAACCCTGAATTCTGGGCCACATTTTCAAGGCTAGGACTCAAGCCTCTACTTAGAACTAAATAAAACTTCTAGAAATGATGAATAAAATAGAAACAAAACTTCTAAGCCAATAACTTGAACAAGGACTTGACCTCGGCCCTCCCAACCAGGGCATACATTTGATCAAACACATGGTAAGCATGAAACCTATAGGACATGAATGCATATTTGAACATAGGGATCTGAAAATTATCTGAGGTTTAACAAGAAGGACAATTTCCTTCTCACAATAGCTGTCATAAAACCAATTAGGTCATGCATTCATTAACTAGGCATTCATTAATTAAAATGTGATAAGAGCCATACTTATATTTGTCATATAATCATGCTTATCACAAATATATAATCAAATAGATAACAATGATAGAATAGCCATCAAAGATAAAAGGAATAATTACTCATCAAAGACAAGAGAAAAATAGCTCTTATTAACCATATGCAAAATCCAACCAAGTCAGGGACTTCCACGTACCACCCAACCATAGATTAGTTGAACCAAATCTTTCTTTCAGCCAATCACCCCTGTGCCATATTCCAAGCATGAATGTAGGATCTCATGGGATAAACCAATACATAAAGAACCGAGTTAATCTAGAGTTTAAACCACCTCCACCCTGATCATACCATGATCTCACCTAAACGGATCCCGAGATCACAAAACCAAATCGATCTTGGATGCCTCATAATTCCTTCACCATCCCTTATGGAATTTTCTTATCTCCACCCCCCTGTTGAGGGATTCTTGGAGAAAACCATATCCACCCCCAACCCTTGGTATTTTCCTTACACCACCTCACCTGGATCCAAAACCTTCTGGCAAATCCAAATCTCAACCAAGAATGAATCACATCATGCCACAGCTATATATAAATGGAAAGGAAAGTCCAAAACCACTGTAGAAACCATGAAAAATACATGCCACTGACAACAAAGAAACCAAATATAGACATGCATATACCATGCATACCAAAATCATCTAAAAATAATACATGAAACATGTTACCTGCAAGTATTCCTACTAAAGCTGCTTGATCAAATCTTTCCTTGCTTGATTCTTGATTTCCTTTGCTTTCCTTGTTTTCCTTCTCCTCTTGGTGCTCTTCTCTTCTTTGAGACTAATTCCAAAGCTCAACTGAAAAAAGGCCCCAAATTGCTGCTCTCATGTCTTTTTATTATTGATGCCTCTAATTTCTTCATTTGCCTTAATTTTCCTTTAATTTTCTCCTCACATGCAAAATGTGACCTTTCACCTCCCTCTTCTCCTATTTCTCTTATATTCATAAATAAAATACCAATGATGTGTTTTTTCCTTGTCAAATCCTTACCCATTACCTTTTCCAATTTCCCCTTAGCCATAATACACAACAAGTGATGTCCACTAGTATGTTTTTCCCAACATTCAGCTTCGAATAAGCATCCCATGACCTTGTTCTTATTTTTTCTTTATTAACTTTACTACATGAACTCTTAACCCAGGGTTGTTACATACCCCTCCCCCTTATGGGAACATCATCCTTGGTGTTCTATTACACCTACAACAAGAAAACCACTAAAAACCAAAACATATTTCCCATGGAGCCTTATAACCTAGCTCGTTGCAGTATTTACAATGAACAACCTACTCAAAAGCAAAACCATCGTGAAAAACATGACAACACAACAACCATACCACTTATTGGAGCTTTATAACACAACTCATTATTGTATTTACAATAGAAAACATACATAAATATGTACAAATATCAAAATTGTATTTACCTCCATCAAAAAACAGTGAACGATACATAGCTCACATCTGATCAACCATCTCCCATGTATCTTCATTGGGCCCAAAGTGCTTCCACTGCACTTTAACCTGCTTAATTTCTCTGTTTTAGAGCATGAGTTGTTTCTGATACAATATGCATTAAGGTTCTAGCTAGAATTGTCCTTCTAGTTCCACCTGCAATACAAACCAATCAATAACATGATCAAAATCCTTTACATATCTCTTAAGCAATGAAACATGGAAAAAATCATGGAATTTCACTGTCAGAGGCAATACAAGTCTGTAGGCCACTAGTTTAATCCTTTCAAGGATCTTGAAAGGCCTTTAATATCATGGTTCCAACTTGGCACATGATTCAATCCTCAAGGATTTCTTCTTGGGCTTGATGCTCAAACACACATGCTCCCCAACCTAAAACATGTTAAATGCCCTATGCTAGTCTACATAATGCTTATGTTAGTCATGTGATCCCTTTAGATTCTTCTTTATAACCTGCATTTCCTATTCCATTTATTCCAACATATCTGGTTCAAGAAGTACCCTATTCACTAGATCACTCCAACTGATGGGAGTAATACAACTCCACCCATATAGTGCCTTAGACTAACTCATCCTCAAGGACTCCTGATAGCCATTACTGTAAGAAAACGCGACCAATGGAAGGTACTCCTCCTATATCCTCTACTGGTGCATGACATACATCCTCAACATATCCTCCAAAATCCTATTGACCCTCTCTATTTGGTCATCTGTTTGTGTATGATAAGTTGTACTGAAGGCCAAATCTATCCCCAAACCTGCAAACAACTTCTTCCAAAATTTGGAAGTGAAATTAGCATCCCCGACTCACACAATATTCTTCTAAACACCATGAAATCTCATAATCTCCCTGATGAAGACATGTGCCACCTCACTAGTTGCATAAGTAATATTCACTGGAATGAAGTGAGCTACCTTTCTTAACGTATCAACCACAACCATCATATAATCATGATGCCTCAATGTCCTCAGAAGGCCTATAATGAAATCCATGGAAATGACCTCCCATTTCCATTTTAGAATCAGAATATGGTGAAGAAACCCACCTAGATGCTTACACTCTACTTTCACCTACTAACAGTCCAAACATCTCGCCATAAAATCTACCAATTCCTTCTTCATATTCAGCCAGTAGTAGAACTTATTCACTATTGTCAACATCTTTTGATATCCTAGGTGAGCTGAATATGTCTTGATATGAAACTACCTCAAGATAAGCTTGTTGAGTCCACTGTCATCTAGCACATAAATCGAGTCCCTGAATCTCACCAAACCATTTGCTATGAGATGATAGTCCACATCCTGATAACCTATACCTTGTTGTAACCTTTTCCTAAGCTTCATGTACCTATAATCCTGTTATCTTTCCTGTAAGATCCGATCCTATAAATCTATCCCATACAATCTCACCACTACAACATGGTTCATCTACACTCTCCTATTGATAGAATCTACAACCCCATTCTCCTTATCCTCAACGTATCTGATCTCAATGTCAAACTCACTGATCATGGCCAACCACATGGCTTTCCTGGAATTCATATTCGGTTGGTCAGACAAATATCTCAACCTACTGTGATATCTCATCAATACAAACCTCTAGCCAAGAAGATAATGATTCCATATCTTCAAGGCATGAATAATAGTTGTCAACTCGATATCATGAGTCACATAGTCTTCTCGTGCTCATTCAGTTTCCTAGACTCATAACACACCACCTATCCCTCCTACATCAGGATTCCACCAAATTCTCTCTTGTAGGCATATGTACACACCACAAACTATTTATATGGGTTTGCAATCTTAAGAACTAGATAATTTGTTAACAACTGCTTCAACTACTCAAAACTAGCGACACATTCCTTTGTCCATTCAAAATCTTACCTTTTCTTTGCAATGCGGTAATAGGATATGCAATACGTGACAATTTATTGTTGAACCTCCAATATAAACCTGTTAACTACATAAATGATCTGACCTCATCCACATTCTTAGGAGCTTCACACTCCATGATATCCCTTATCCTTTCCAAATCTATTTCTATGCCTTCCTTGGAAACAACATGTCCCAAGTAATGTACCTTCGTCTGAAAGAAGTTGCACTTTCTAAGCTTGGTATACAACTAATGCTCACTTTGCAATCTCAACACTGTTGTTAAATTTTCGGCATGATATTCATCATTCTCAGAATATAAAAATATATCATCAATGAATACAATAACAAACTTGTCGAGATAAGGATGCAATACACTATTCATCAAGCACGTAAAAGTAGTTGGAGAATTAGTGAAACCAAAAGGAACCAAAACAAACTCATAATTTCCATAGTTGGTCTTGAAATAAGTCTTGTAGATGTCCTCTTCTTTTATGTGTACATAAGGTTATCCTCATCTTAGATCAATCTTTGAGAACACTACGGCTCCCTTCAGTTGATCAAAAAAGTCATCAATCCTTGTAAATGGGTACCTATTCTTAATTTTCACCTTGTTCAACATCCTATAATCAATGCAAAATCTAAGAGTACCATCCTTCTTCTTCATGAACAACATTGGTGAACCCCAAGGTGATACACTTGGCCTAATATATCCCTTATCAAGAATTTCCTTCAACTGCAACTTCAACTCTACCAACTCTAATGTTCTCATCCTGTAAGGTGCCTTTGATGTTGGTGCTTCTCCTGGTGCCAAATCAATAGAATGTTCTACATCCTCAACATCCTTACCCTTGCCACTGCAAATATGAACTGCAAACATTACACACATTTTCCTACAATTGTGCTTAGCCTGCATAGTTGTGACCATCCTAATTGATGTAGGCCTTCTTTTGCTTGCAAGATTCTCTTTTCCCCATTATCATCTAGGCACTCAATACCCTTGTCATAAAAATCTACCTGGGTTCTATGGAGATATAATCAATCCATGCCCAAAATAATACTATATGATCCCAATGGAAGAACATTTAGATGATCTACTGTAGGCATACCATTCAGATCAAGTGCACAAGCTCTTACTCGATGATGAAATATCTTGTTAGTACATGTAACCAACTACACCAACCAAGACTCTGCATGCAATTATTTTCTCAAGACACACTTATCCACTAGGTCAGGGTTAACATAACTATAACTAGATCCAGGATAAATAAAAATATAAACAAATCACCCACAAATCTTACCTTCCATCTCAATAATGGATGCCTAGTGATCTTCCTGCTTGTTATCCATAGCTGCATAAATTTGAGGAATCCTATGACAAACATCCCCAACTCTTTGCACCTCATGGGCACTATATATCTAAGGCCTTCCATCCTAGTACAATGGAAAATACTTCTTGTGATGATATTTGTCACATATCTAGCACTACGATGGTCCCCTACCATCACCTCTTTTCTGTTGCTCTCCATTTTGTGACCCATGTCACTTCTCAACTACAATGAGGTTCTTGTAAGGAACAACATTTTATTTCTCACTTGCATCCTGAGGTCTTCCCCACTTTGATGGCCATTTCCCTTTAACTTTTTCATTTCCCTTCAAATTAGGCTTAGGCTCAGCTTTATGCTTTGACTTATTGTAATAATGTTTCAAATTTTGGATGAACTCGTCCAACGATCTAGTCTCATCAAACAAAATCCCGTATTTATATGTTGTTGGCCACCCATTGATTAATATATAAACATTAGCCTTTTCATCCTTGAGGTAAGGCACATACCTCAATAGCTACAGGAACCTTCTAATATGCTCATCATTTGTCATAGAACCCATTTGAAACTCATAAAATTCCTTAGCTTTGTCATCATAGTACCTCTCTGATAGGTAATCCTTCTTAAAGAGTCTCTCAAACTCATCCCAATTCAACTCTTCTTCTCAAATACCCTTGACATTCTTCACATATTCCCACCAAATATCTATTTTCCCTTTGAGACTGAAGGTGACTATTTTGGCTTACATATTCTCTAAATAGTTATGCAATATGAATAATTTCTTCATCCCAAGAAACCATGCCTCTTCATCGTATGACTTCTTCATCTCTCCATCAAATGCAGTAGGTTTGAATTTCTTGAACTCCTTAGGTAAGTACTCATTCCTCTTATAAAGATGATGAGGGTGATAATGTATCCTAGATGAGGAACTAAAATGATGCCTATACATACCATTCCTCCTGTCAAGTGTATCCATTTGCCATCCACCTTTGACAGCATCCCCTCTATTCAACTTGTATCCTGACTGAGACCTACTACCAGAGGATCCATTAGTTTTCTCTTCCTTCTCTTAAATTATTCTCAACTATCCCTGTCTCTGAAAATCTAACAAGTTCTGATGAATCAGTGCATTGACTTTTGCCTACCTTTCCTAAGCCCTTGCAAGTATTTTCTAACCCTCAACCAACCTATCATTGTCTAGTTTGCAACTTCTAATCTCTGCACTTAAACTCCTCAATGTATCTACTATACCAAGAGAATACTCATCTCCTTGTTACCCAAATGATATGTAGGGAGATTGATCCAGGTGGATGTTGGTGGCCACCCACCTATCCCATTTGGACCCCCGCAACTGTCTCTTTCAGTTTTTCAGTTTCCTTAATTGTAGCACAACTTACTATTTTTAGCAGTTTTCGGGTCCTAAACTTCCGAAGCAGTTTTGAGGCCCTAAACGATGTTTTTTTGGGGAATCCGGGGGCAACATGGGTCCATGGATTGGACCGATGTTTCTCGTTCCAACAATGATAGTGCTCGAATGGATCTTTCTAATGAGCTATTGTACGCGTCAAACGGAGATCGTATGCCAAAGTTACGAAGTCGGGAAATTGATGTACCAATTTACCCAAAACGGGGCCCACAATTTGGCGTTTCATCTTCTAGGGGTAGGTTTTGGAA